>JAZGTJ010006974.1:0-23808 GCA_036877575.1 Botia almorhae
GAAAGTGATTTCTTCCCTTGTTGGGATGCAACCACAAGACGACGTTCGTTAGCTGAACGCAATATAGATGTCTATATAGATTATTCACATAGAACAAACATCAGAGGATTTTCGTCACTCACTGAGCGGGCCACTGAGTTCATGACGTTCCTGTCTCTGGAATAGGAAGTCATTTTGACCATGAACATTCCAAGCTGCTCATTAACAGGCGATTCGGGCATTTCCAGCTCTAGAGAGATCCTGTAGGCTTGACCAGACATCATCACCTATCATACAGAGAAAGGCAAAACAAATAGTTGCAAAAATAATAGAAAATCCATTATTAATTATAATGTCAGAGAGTGTAATTAATCTTTTTCCTCCTCAAAATACTCTTGTGCGTAATTTTGGGGCTTGTTACACAATACAAAGGTAAAGCTTGAATGTTTGTTTGTTGTTAGAATAATTAGCACATTTAGTAGGAAGATGTAAAACCCACCAATGAACATGTCTAGAACTTGTAAGCATGCCACACAGTGTGTAGTTAGCCCTTTTTGTATACTTAAGGTACAAGTAAATATTAAACAATAAACAAGTAATATAAATATTACTGCATTAAAACAAAACATTTGTCCAAATGCCACTTTGTATTTCCCTTAAATGCTATCAGTTTAAACAGGATTATGAACATATACCTGGTCTTTGCCGTTCTTCAGCAGTGATATGTTAGCCGTGGGAAAAGAACAGAGGACTGAATCAGAGAGATTACAGTCTGTGCTGATAGAGGGAAGAAGAGTTAAGAGAAGAATCAACCACATGGCAACAAGCAGCAGTCGCAGGATGAGAGTTATCAGCTTCACACGCCATATAAACTCGAGTAACAGCTCCATCAGTATTTGCTCATTGGACCAAACTAATTAAGAACTCGGTCATGTGCAAACACACCATTGTATAAACAAGACAGGAATGTTCCAGATCAGCACTGATGCGTTTGTACCTGTAGTAGAAGTGAACTGGAGTGGAGAAGCTGACGGTAGGCATGTAGGAATAGTAGAAGCTTCCATACAGAAAAATGGAAACCCACAGGAGAAGCACCAGGACACAGAACAGAATGGCGGCCCTTAGCAGAGTCCTGCGGGCCCTCAACAGAGTCACAGCTGCCACGTCATGGAGCCAAAGCAGTAACGGCCCCATTGTTGCGCCTAAAGATGGCAAACCTTCACGGTCACTTCTAGACGGGGGTCCTCTGCTCTCCGCACTGTGTCTGCCCCTCTGCCTTTCCACTTCAGGCAAAGGGATCTGCTGCCTCTCTTCACTCATACACAACCTTTGGCTACCATCTGCATTAGCAGTATTTTTAATAATACTTAATACTATATCGTGAGAATTAAGAGGGTTCAAAGGCCATAATGGCCTTCAAAATAAAGATAAATTTAAAAATGTCAAAGTGAATCTAGTTATCTTTAGACCTAGTTTTGTGACTAAAAAGATGATGTGCAAGTTTATTCTCTGAGAGGCTGAGCTTGTAATTCCACAGTTTATCCGGTATTGTTGATAAAAACAAGCAGTGACCTAATGAAAGAAAAAAAACAAACGAGAAAAACAGGACAGAATTAAACATTTACAAAATACACCCTGGAATCTCATAATTATAATTAAATATAATTATTTATAATTATACACAAATTATAATAAAAAACGTAATACACACGATAACCTTTTCCTTAAAAATATGTTTTAGACAGATCAACACGAGTAATCATAAAAAACAATATTCAAATCAGGCACACGAGAAGCAAAATGACAGTATTGCACAAAGGTAGAAAAGAAAGAGTAAAAAAGCATAAACAGGCTTCTGTCTAAAAACATGTAGTGTAATTTTAGCGTGTGCCATTTAAACACTCTACACTGAAAACTCATTTTAATGCAGAATTGTAATGGTCTCTGTCATCTGTTTCGCATTTATCTTGCATTACCCTGTCTTTATCAGTTACAACACTATTTAGTGGGCGTGAAGCTGCCAACTCACCTTTTTCATTTATAAAACACGCCATAGACAAATTAAAGCTTATGCTTCTGAAACAAACTGATGAAAAACTCTTAATATACCGACACCCTTTCTTCCTCTCTGTTATGCGTTAAGGTGACGCATAATTTATGCATTTATGGGCAGAGCAGACGATCTTTAAATAATATTTAGCTTGTAACATTGGTCACTAGTTATCTATAGATCAGAGAATAACAACGCGTAGCTTGACTCAGTCCCGCCCCCAGTATGACGCAACAACACGTACGGCACTGCAAGAGGTTCAAAATGTTCATTCATAAGCGATTCATGGTAGCTGTTCGTGTAGCTTTGTATTTCTAACCCATGTTATTATTGCATTAATCTAAGTTTCCTAATCAATATAATTTTTCTGTATTCTATGCAGAATTGTACAAATCATTTTATTACATGTCAGACTGTGTATGGTTGTGTATGCGACAAATTAAACTTAAAGCGAAATATTACAATAGAATATTTCATTTTTTCAATTTATACAAACAGAACGAATTAAATGTTTGAAAGCATCTATCTCCACTTTACATTTCCTTTCCATGCCAAATATTATAGACAACACTGAATTCTCGTTTCCCAGGAGGAAACTAGGGGGCAGATTTGCAACAATGTAACATGAGAAAGGATGTAGTAGGGTGGGGGTGATGTAAAGATGTGGAGGGGATGCAACATCTTAACCAAGCTGGAAGAGACCACTGAATCAAAATGGTGCCACAGCACAAGGCAAGAAGGCTGAGACTGCAGCAGTTCCCATGGTAACGAAGCAGCAAGAGAGAGGCTCAGCAAGAAGCACACGCAATAACCAAAATAAAATAAATACTATTATCAAATCATTCACTGAATATGATACAAATGTATTTTGTTATATTGTAGTTTTAAACAATTTGATTTTTATCGATACATTTACCTCCCTCTTCATCCCCCCCACAATGTTGCAGAGATGGTATAAGCCACCCCCCAGAATAAATCGATTCCAGTGAAGCCCCCACCATCTCACTGGCACATTCCACTCACTGCAGAGGGGAGTTCTATGTATGTACCAAGAGACTGGTGTGCATTGTAGCAGAATTGCAGTGCATTGGACTGTACAGAACTGGGTAGCATCCACACTGTCTATGAGGGTGCGGTTCAACTGCACTAAGAGCAACAACACAGACAGATAGAGAGAGAGAAGGAATAAGGAAAGAAGAGAAGGGGGAGAGATATCACCACAAGAGGAATACAGCAAGGGTAAGAAAGAGAGTGAAAGGAGAAAAAAGGAGAGAGAGGGTAAATGAAAAGTCCAGAAATAATAGGAATAGATGAAAACACCCCAGTGGTCTTTTTCTTCTTGCTCTCCATTTACTCTCATTTTCTGCTTTTCATCATTTTTAAATATTTCGGGGTTTTTTGTATTATATTATTTCATACAATGCATTACGTTGCATGGGTCATTTTTTACACATTATTTTTAATGATTTAATCTTCCAGATTATTACTGATATCTGTCTGAGCAGCTGTGGTTGTCATGTATGTATCTGGCCTAGTTTTGTCTTGCCTGCTGGCAATACGTAATGCCCATATCTATAGGTGCCTAGTGTGTTTACATTGAATGAGATTATGGTCCACACCGTTGATTTTTGTGCACTGTTGCTCAAAATAATATGGTATATTCCACGTGGTGATTGGTTTGACTCCAAGCACGTTCTACAGTATGTGCAAAATGGGGTCGGCATACCCCAATACAATGCTGAAATACTATTTAAATAAGAGTACTAATGGGACGTTAGGTAGGCATATATTTTTAGATGACAATAAATAACACTGGTGCTCATACATTTACACACTGGTGCTCAATTGTGAATTGAAAATGAATGAAATCACAGTGAACACAATGGAGTTTAAAGATGATGAAATATGTTAGTGTCAGATCATTGCAATCGAAAGTGAGGTTTTTTATTTGCTAAGACAGCAGCTTTTAATGACACAGATGCGAGCTAGACAGGAAGTAAAGCCGAGGGTATGAGTTCTGGAGCACAGGAGGAGCTTCAGAATGTAAAGAGGCTTCCATCCCACTAGGATCATCATTTCAGCAACAGTACAGATATATTTATTGCCTGGGTCTTGATTGTGTTCTATTAGTCAGCTTGTACTCTCTAAGCAACAGGGACAGATGCCTTGTGCGCACTTGCATGGTTAAACGGGATTTTGAATGTCAAATGTTACACACAATTTATGCGTGATTGCTCGCGTGTGTGCGGCAGGATGAAAGGAGACACCCCTGTGAACAGCACCATGAGTGTCGGTCAGGCCAGGAAGCTGGTGGAACAGCTGAAGATTGAAGCCAGTTTTTGTCGAATCAAGGTGAGAGTTGCAGTACAAAAACAACAGCAAAACGTGGCCAGCAAAAATCAGATCAATGATTATTCTGCCTGCCTATGAATTCATCCTATTATATCTGCTGTAGCCAGCAGACTAATTTGTATTAGATGTGATCAAAGATCTGTAACCAGGTTAATAGGTATGACCCAATTCTACAATCCCCCTGATAAAGTATGTCCTACAAGTACAATTCGAAGCATTCAACAGCTTAAAAGTCTTTAAGCATTGACCTCAACTTTGCATTTTGCACACGGGTAAAAAAAGCCAAAATGCCATTTTAGCTAAGAGTATAACAGAGCAGTGTATTGTAAGCGTATTTATTTTGCTTATGTATTAAGGCATCATCTGTATTACTGTAAATCTAGCCAAGGCAACAGATTCTCATATGACAGTGATAGAGGTCAATGACAACTGCATAAATAATGTTATAAGATGAATGTTTAAAGTATAAATGTACGATTAAAGAAATGAAATGAATGAAATTCTCTATTAGGATTACAAATTAAATTCAGGGTTATTCTGCATTTCATTTGCCGAAAGGTTGGGTCAGAGTAAGCAAAATTACAACCAACCTTTATATGACATTGCATCTATACACAGAATTTTGAGCAGGCACAGAGCCGCCTTACCTCGGCTGTGAAAGATGATGCTCGGCTTCCTCAAAATCAATAGCTGTCCTATAGCCAAAACGCTTTTCATCTGAGCACCGACAATCTATCCTGCATTCTCAGGTTTCTAAGGCAGCAGCAGATTTGATGGCCTACTGCGATGCCCATGCATGTGAGGACCCTCTCATCACCCCTGTGCCCACCTCAGAAAACCCGTTCAGGGAGAAAAAGTTATTCTGTGCTCTCCTCTGAGCAGGAAACAGGAAGTGCAGGATTAGCCTAATTTAGATGATAATGATTTGTGTATGCACATCACACAACACAACAACAAATACATTCAAAATTAAGATTATAATAAAAACTGAGATTTTTTTCCTAAATTTCAGACAAATATCTATAAAATCATGTTTGTTGGGATATGAATTGTTGTTCTCCTGTTTTATGGAAAACCCTGTTCCTGGAGGGCCACCATCCTGCAGAATTAACCTGCAACACACATGAACCAGCTTATTAAAGTCCTCAGGATTTCTTGAAAATTAATAGCAGGTGTGTTTGAATAGGGTTGGAGCTAAACTCTGCAGGACAATGGCCCTTCAGGGGAAGGATTGGACACCCTTGCTTTAAGGGGACACAGGAAATTGGAAAACACGATTGATGTGCTGTGATAGATTTACACACACATATGCAAGCACACAATTTTTTAATCGACCAAAAGGAAACTGGTGTGGGTTTGAAGATTTAAATTATTTCAAATTTTATTATTCAAAAAACATTTTGTTTTGGAATTCTCCACATAGCATACAAACTCTGTATATTTTGATTTTTTTTAAATGTTTTATTTAAGGTGGCTATGTATGCTGTTAGACATTTCTGGTTAACTGGCTTTTAAAGTTTAAGAACATGGTGAGAAAGTGAGACTACTAATGCCATTAGCACCAGTACATACATTAGCACCCCCCAAAAGGGGTCTATAAAAGGAAATGTATGGCTTTAAAATGAATGATTTTTTTTGACCGGTTTGTATTGTTGTTGGCATCAAGGGTGAATTACTGAAAATACATCAAAAATAATTTTCTGGTCCTAATAAAATACTGCAGACTGCATTCAATGGTGGAATAAAACTTTTAAACAACACATTTGTGTATCACTCATTGACATTGAGGGGGAAAAAAAGTTAATAACCATATTAACTTGTTTTATCAAAACCAGCGAATTCACTTTTACAACTACAAATACCAGAGTGAGCTGAATTAGTACTGATTTTCAACACACCACAACCTATCACTTATTACATTTGATACTTTATTCAAAAACAATTCAAATGTAAAACACAAAGATGTTTAAAACTGGCTTCTAGAGATATTTTAGAGCTACAGCTTATTCATTCGTCATTGTTTCTTATATACCATCCTCAAGGCATCTGCAACATCTAAGAGCAGCAAATGTCAATCACTGTTGGTTAAAAAGGTGAACGAGTCATAGACTCATCTTCAGGTACACAATCACAGTACAAACAGATCAATAGTTTTAAGGCATTTTAATTTACCGAAAGACAATTTTGGGGTTGGGGGGGCATACAGTCACATGGCAATATGATATGTTTGCCATCCCTAAGTTAATACATATTCGAATGGTGATTAGCTCCCAGTAACCTTTAAAAGCATATTAAATTTGTGACAGAATTTGACAATTTTCAATTAAAAACACAGCAATAAACGTGGATAAAGACGAGAATAGTTTGTTGCGCCTATAGAGCCAGGGTTACCATGGTGATTATCAATGTGCTAACACTACTGGTGAAATATAGAACATATGAATTTTGTATAGTCAATACTCATATATGGATCAATTAAAAATCTGGTTTCAAAGACAAAACCCTATAATTAAACATCCAGTGTGCAGAGCAGTGATCCTACAAGTGTCCCTATTTAAAGAACTTCTAGCATAAAACAATGTATAGTTCTGGGCTAAGCGTTAGTATCGGTACATCCAAATAATGTCCAAACAGTCAAATTGGTGAAGCGAGGTACAGATTTTCAGAACACCATGGGGAAAGAAAACAAAAAGACAATACAATGGAAAAAAAACTGACTACAGGAAAGAGTCACACCACTCTCGCAGGCAGCTATAACAGTCGCCTTGCTGTTTGGTATTTGCGCTACATGTATCCTTCAACCATTCCCGAAACAACTCTTCATCTTTCCTCAGTACCAGGAACTGTCCTAGAACAACATATGCCTGTGGGAAGAAAATGAAAGTGAAAGAAAAATTCTATTACGAACGGTTTCGTTTCGATGACTAATTCTTCTTTAAAGGTTGATTATATAAAACATCTCGGTAGATCTACCTTGTCAAAGCCCTTCTCTTCCAATCTCTTTCCAAGAACTTCACCAATTCCAGCGAGTGCCATCACAGACTTCTCGCCCATGGGCTCTGCCACGAAGTCCTTGTGTTTTTGTGATGTTGACGACATTGCTGATTTATGTTAAGAGGGTTGTGTGAATGTGACCAATCGGCTTTCTTTAATGGCTTCAAAGGGAAAGAAACGAGGATTACAAAAATAAAAACAGTTGCACTACATAATATCACAAAACACCTCCGATATCAGAAAAGCTCTTCGTTTAGAAAGACAACACGCGCTTTATGAAACTGTCGGTATGAATAATCAGGGAACGTAAATTACTGGAAAGAAGTAAAAATAACAAGGCAAGATAAAGTAATATTTTGTGATGTACAGGTAAAGACTCACTAATAGAATGTAATGAAATTAATTACTAATTAACTAGTTTAGCGCCTTACAACGACCACTGGCACACGCCATTGTTATCCATTCATTTAAATAGACCTAAGGTGCGAAGAGCTCAGTATGAAAGATCTCCAAATTAATAAACAATTTTACGATTGGACTGTAATTTATAACATACCCTGATTCTATCACGGAGAAATTTCTCATCCACAGGCGCCACACTGTTCACAGACTCACAGTGCGCTCAAAAATAACTCTCGCAGCGCTGCTTCCTGATCCCGCCTTTACACAGAACATCGCCACTTCCGCTCATAAGACTGCGCGCTCAGAGTCACATTGACCTCTGGTGGCTCCAGCTGTTTTATAAGCGTTTATCACCTTTTTTAGAATCAGAAAGAGCTTCACTTGTGAAGAACCAAGAGTGAGCCTTCAAAACAAAAAAAGGGAAAATTGACTGATTCAAACATAAAAATGGAAACAAATACATCACTTTTTAAACGGACAAATTATTAGACATTTCATAATTCAAAATATAATTTAAAAAGCAATTGCCAGTTTTTTGCACATTTGCTAGTTGCTTAAAAATTGCTTTGGTTTTGTTGATTTAAAAGATTGTCAAACTTAATGATTCATCTTTTTACATTCTACCCCTCTGTTCACTCAAAAGCTTGTGTTGATTGGCTTTTCATTCCAGGGTGATTATTAAACAGATGATTAAAAGAGCACAAATTAGGCTTTGGTAAAAAAAATTAGTTCTGAGGTTTTATTCTCTTTCACATCCTCTCTAATTTCATTATGGAAATATGAGATGATGTATCCTTTCATGACAAGCTATAGTTCATCACAAAAACAAACGATGCAAATGGTTTGTCCTTGTTTATAAAACGTTAGGCACCGGTCAGAGCCATATGTTGTTATACAGAGCATGGGGGAACACAGTGTGCACTGTGTTTACATTGTATTTGAGTCTGGAGGGAGGAGCTCCATTCTGAATGTTGTGATCTAACAGTTCTGATCACTTATGTTTCTGGAGTTTAACTTGTTCTTTTGGAGTTCATTCATACAGTTACACTGAAACTTTGCGTTTCTAAATAATATGCTAGATCCAAGCGAACATGTGCCTGTTATGCACTGTTAGATAAGACTGTCAAATATTCAATACTAAAAGAGACCAGATGTAATATTTTAAAAACTGGTCTTTGAAAAACCCATATTGCTTGACTACTAACCCAAATCTTGGACAGGGTGGACCCCCTCAGTGTGTATGGTGGATACCGCCCTGCTGTTAGATTGAATTTCAGATTCTCTCTCGTTTTTAACACTTGCTGATCATAAACACAAGCACACATGGGAGCTCAGTCTTCTTTACTTAGTACCCAATTTTGATGACAGTTTTCTGCATTAAATTGTCCTTGTATGGGAGCTGTAGTTTTGTTGTCTAAAACTAAACCACAGAGTAAAATAGGCATGCAAGTAATAAGGACAATAGGCTACTATAGGCCATTATCAAAAAATAAATTTTAAATACGTTTTTATTTATTTAACTATTATTTTATTTAATTATCAAATTCGAATTACTCTCATTTCAATATTTATATAGAACTTCAAAGTATGCCTTTAAATTTCAAATAAAAGATTTATTGACCAGGTTTTAATCAGGTTTAAGTGCTTCTGAATTATCAAAATATATAATAAATATTTTAAGCTACTATAACATTTTTATTATAGTAGCTCCTTGTAGCAGTGCAAATGTTGTGGGTTCGATTCCCAGGGGAGCACACATACTGACAAAATGTATAACTTGAATTTACTGTAAGTTGCTTTGGATAAAAGCGTCTGCCAAATGCATAAATGTAGCTCTGGTATGTTAGAGTAAGCTGAATATTTTAAACTACTTTTGAATTCAGTGGTCTTGTAATATATTTACTTTCGGTGTATATACTTATAATTCGGTGACTTATTGTATATTTATGCTTTATTGAAAAAAACATGTATTGTAAACACATCATGGATATGTGGCCAACTGTAGATTTTGAGCGTTGATTAAAGCACTATGGAACTATTTAAACTCTAGCAACATTAACATATTCATTCACAGATTGCTGAACAGAGCTGCATTTCTAAAAAGCATTGTGACTCTAAGTTGATAGAAACCATTGGTGCGATTTATTGCTACAATACACTTAAGCTTACAAATGCAGCCCAGCTTTTTAAAGTATGTGTGTTATGATGTTTATCAAGACCTTTCCAGGAGAGAAACTCAATACCCTCAACCCCTCAAACTTGTTTATGCAGGTCTCTCACAGGCACAAAAACAACTGGGAGGAGGAAGGATCAGGGAACAATTTTGTTCTTTTAAGGGGGATTCTCTCAAATACCAAACTGGACTGTCTGCTTTTCACAATAGTGAGTGCCAGCAGACCAAGGCATAACTAAAAAGATAGTTCATTTAAATCAAGTCTAATACATGTCTTTTAAAAAAGAACACGGTCGCCCAAAGCCTGAATAATCAATAAATCTGCATAAACTAGATAGATATTTTACATCACATTGACATTTCTGTATTTGACACACGCTTTTATGCAAAGTTACTTGGGGTGCATTCAGGAATACATTTAATCGGTACGCGTTTCCTCAGAACCGGCAACCCAAATCACTACATATCTACGCTGCATTACTATAGATGTTATGGGTACTTTTACGCCTTTTGGGGTATTTTTTAGGGAGCGAACGTTACAGGATTGACTTATCAACAGAATTTACAGACGCAATTCTGTGCAGCACCCCCTTAAATGTGGGCGGAGATCATTTATTATGCAGCTCAGACCTTTTGTCCTATAAAAGCTTGTGAGTCTCTGACACTGTATTATAGAGACAAGAAGAAACGGATCAGTTTTTGCTAAAAAAGCGGAGCAAGGAAACAATCACTATTCCAGTGGAGTAAGGTTCGTTTTATTTAAAACAGGTTTTACATACTGTTACATTTTTAACTGTTCTTAATATTTGTGAGCGTAGGAGATACACTTTCTCATTGTCATTCAATGATTCCGTTTGGGAATTTAAAAGCAGTTTCACGTTGTTTTATTTCTAGTCCAATGTGTTTTTATTCGTTAAGAAGGGCTGCATGATGCGGTGAATAGGCGAGCGCTGATAGAACTGGATAAATCCGGTTTTCTAAAAGACATGTTACCAATCTACATCCTAGTATTTTTGAGTTACATCGTCTTAAATGAACAAATAGTTGGGTATGTTATTCTCTAATGTTTTATTCGGCCCACATCCATAGTAATTATGTTCTTTGATTGGATGTCGTGATGATGGGTCAGATGATTTGGCATCACCCGGCGTTTTGTTTCTGTGTCTATGGGCACTGGAGGTTTAATCTGATTTATCTGGATCAGTGCGCAAATCTTTCAGTAGGACAAAAAGGCTTTGTATTCGTGTCTTTTTGATTTTTTGGATGATGCAATGTTGAAGGTTATTGACTATAGGTTATTAACATAATACATGCGCAAAACACAAGCGCATGTATTATGTTAATGCGCATGGATCCTCGTCCGTGTAACCGGTTACCGATCGTGTCGTGAGAACGGCGATGTACTTACTGCTGTTATTTCATTTTGTTTCAAGGGAGGCAAGCATACAGCATACATCGGCAAAATGAGCAACGATACAGAAGTAGACATGAAAGATGTTGAGCTCAACGAGGTGGACCAGGAGAAACAGCCCATGACAGTGGGTGAGGCTGGGAATACCGATGCCATCTCGCCTGTAACAGAGAAGAATGGCATCGTCAAAGTCAAGATCCCGGAGGAAGAGACCAAATTTACTGGTCTTTCCAAAGAAGAATTGTTAAAAGTAGCTGGAACACCAGGGTATGAATACATCTTCTGTTCAACTTCTGTTGTAGATATTGTTGTGGGTGTTTCAGCATTTTGATAAAGCCCTGCAATTTGCTACGAAAATGTTTAAATACATTCTTATTCTTTGAATAGGTGGGTTAAAACACGTTGGGTTCTTCTCATTCTGTTCTGGCTTGGTTGGCTTGGCATGCTGGCTGGTGCTGTCGCCATCATTATTCAAGCTCCTCGATGCAAGCCCATCCCTGAGATGAACTGGTGGAACTATGGATCTCTGTACCAGATTGGACATGTTAATGCCTTGACAGAGTCTTCGGAGATTAAAAGTGAGGAGGAACTCGATGCCCAGCAACAAAGCAACCAATTTCTAGGACAGGAGGGGCTGTTAAGGAATTTCAAGAATTGGTTAATTCAAGGATTTAATGCAGATGCCCAAACTAGTTGGCACATTTAACTGTTTATAGGTCAGACTCAGAACATGTTTAAACAAAGTTCCTCCACAATACTAATTTTAATTTAAGAACTAATTTTAATTTAGTGCAAGGCATGTCTAGATGGGAAGATTATTATTAATAGGGATATGTTTATCTAAATCCTCCATATTTATTACGTATTTACTAAGTATAATCTCTTTTTTTATACATGACAAATTTATGTGTTCCTCTCACTCTGACCGGTTTCCCTCAGGTCTGACTAAAACATTTGACAAGTTGGATAAGTTAAAGCTGAAGGGTCTGGTCATTGGCCCTGTCCATGTTTCTGTTGCTGATGACCCCACAGAGCTGAAATTGAATGAGATTTCCACGGAGGCTGGTTCTCTGGATGATTTTAAGACATTCCTTAAGGAAGCACACAGAAAGGGTGAGCTATACTTTGCACTGTGTATCCACTGTGTAATGCATCCAGATGGGTATAAACTGAAAACACACAATAGTTTTTTATTGCCCCCCACAAGGCTACACTTTTTAAAGACATGCTGACAACCATAATGTTCTGTCATTGATGAACTGTAGTAATTCAAAGAAATATAGTGCTGTGTGTCATGGTTTGACATTTCACTCAAATGTATTTTTATGTTTCCTTTTAGGTATCTCTGTGGTTTTAGACCTGACACCTAACTATAAAGGTGACGAGCCCTGGTTCTCCAAAGACGCTATTGATAATGTGGCGGTGCAGCTGAAGGTATGAGCTTAACGGTCTGCAATAATACCTTTATTTTACCTAATGTGTGTAATTCTAAATGACAAAATAATAATGGTGATCATTGTCTTTTGCAGCCTGCTCTGATCCACTGGTTGGAAATAGGTGTGGATGGATTTCTCCTATACGGTGTTGACAAGGTTTCCTCCGCGGCACCGTCCAGTTGGACAGATATTAATATCATTGTCCACAATCAGACTGATGGAGAAAATAAAAAGTGAGCACTTGACAATCTTTCATTTTCAAACCCTAAATTTTTGTACACTGATCTTATCGTGAGTGTAAAGAAGCCACCTTGTGGTAGTTTGTTGCATTTCTTTAAAATCTTAGCTTTAATAAAATCAGTTGTACTGTCAACCAAGTATATTAGTCAGTTTTACATATTTATAATGTGGTTAATGTAATGTGACTTTTTTTCTATCTTGTCTGCTAGGGTCTTAATTGGTGTGACAGATAAGTCCTCCCCTGATGACATAGCTGTGGTGCTAAACAGCACTGGTGTGGATCTGCTTCTTTCTGGTGCTTTAAGGGCTAAATCTGCTCAGGATATTGCCCATACTGTAGACCAGTTGTATCTCACATACAATCAGACCCAGCTGGCTTGGAACATTGGTGAACGTGTCACAGGTCACCTAGCTTCACTAGCAGGGCAAGAACATGTCAAGTTAAACCAACTTTTGCTGCTCACCCTGCCTGGTACACCGGTGTTTAATTATGGGGATGAGATAGGACTGGAAGATGAAGAGGTAACAGATTATTATTCATGAGTATATAGGTATTTTCAAAGTATGTGGATCCTAAACTATTGTGTCTTTCCATGTAGCTCAGCAAATTCCCATCGATGGTGTGGGGGAACATTACAGATGAGAGTTTAAAGGTAAGAAGCATTTTGCAAACAGTGCTAAATCTCCAGAATCTCACCTTTTAATGTGGGGCTTGTAACGAAGCACCAGTTGTCTGTCATTCATTGTCGGTCATGTTGTGGTTTACAGACCAGAGTGGAGGACATTTATGCGTTCTTTAAGGCTGTGAGCGAGAAACGATCAAAGGAGCGCTCTCTGCTTCATGGAGAATACTTGCCTTTGTTCAACTCAACCTCTGCTTTGGCTTACATGCGCAGGTGGGACCAGAATGAGCGCTACCTTATTGCACTCAACTGGGACAATGAACCGGTCACTTTCAAGCTGAAGCACGCTGAGCTTCCTAAGCATGCTACAGTAGTGTTCAGTACTGCAGAGAAGCCACCTGCAGGTGAATCGCTTGACCTGGCAGAATTAAAGTTAGAGCCAAAACAGGGTGTAATGCTAAAGTTTTCTTACAACCCTTAAAGGAAGTTGTTACGATGCAGGTGCGAGGGAATTTATACAGATGAAAACTCAGTATTTGTCATTTTAGAAATACAAAACACTGGCCTACAGTATCAAGCTATACTGTTTACAAGCATCACACGTACTGCTGACTACTACACTGAGTGCACTGAGTTTTTTATTTGTTTTAAACCTTCTTGTACTTGTTTTATTTTTTAAAGATGTAGTGTTGGTGCATAGGTTCATTCTGCACAAAAACTGTTAAAACTGTTCACATTTTCTTTTGTGTACTGCGAAAAGATGCATGAAAATTAAAGCTGTGGACAATAAACTAAGTGAAGCAATTCTATGTTGTTTATCATTGTATTAATCAAGAGAAGTTCCCTCTTTCCATAAGTGTTTGCCAACATAAACAGGATGTATCAGAGACATGGTTGAATCGGCCACCATGAAACGGAGCAGCTCTTATTGTCTCATTGGCTTCTTTATTTAGAACAATTTATTATGCATATGGAAGGTTTAGTCCCACCTATAAAACCCCAATGAAAAATAGGTTCAATGCCTAACCATGAGGGCTAGAAGTATCTATGTGATCCATGAGAACAGATCTAATCTGTCATTACAAGCAAACATCTTGATATAAAAGCCTCCAACTGTTTGAAATATGAAATATATTTGTATAGTTTATATAACACAAGAGAAATAGATTAATATAATTCCTGATATTAGTTTCCTCCCTGATGTCTTGTAACTTTCCACAACTCCAAAAATGTTCTAGGTCAATTACTGTTTTGGGACAATAAACCTGACCAGGAAACTCCACTTTAAGGCTATGCACCATGATTACATATAATATTAGGGGTTTGAAACCATGACTGTTCATTTATTCCGCCAGAATATACCCGAAATCAACTAAACCATACAATCGAGATAATTATACCATCAGACATACGGGCTGTTAAAAAGTTTATGTGTTCATTTGTTTATTGCACCCGTTAGATCGCTGCTTCTGCCACTTTAAGAACTGCTCACTTCGAGGACTCCCTGACGCATTGCAGGTGGCCGACAACCAATCAAATTACTTTTCCCAGGTCAGCTGACGAGTGCTATCAGACTTCTATATATAAATTCTCTGGGCCATGTATTCAAATTTGAAAGCCAATTTTCATGCTAAGAATTAGTAGTTCAAAGTGAAAATGTACAATCATAAAGCAGCGTCTGATATTCATCAGCTTTCTATGCGAAAAGGGGCCGTTTTAAGGTTGTTGTTTCGACCTGATTCTTTTTAGCGATTTGGCGTAGGAAGACCATGGCAACAGCGTGGTTGTCAAGGAGTGCGACGTCCCACTTTGGACCGAAGTACCAAGGCGTATTGATATTAAAATTTGGGCGCACAGCAGCAGATAGTGGAAGAGGTGGTTGATAATCACACAGGAGAAAAGCAAACGTTTTCGTTGTTCATATTCATTACGTACAAATAACGCAGTTCGCACTCAAATAAAATGGTAAGCAAGTTTTTATTATATTTTACCCTACAGTAGGTGAAGTGTTGCTTGTTCCCAGAAAATGGCTGAGCGTCAGTGTTGAGCTGATAGGTGTGAATGGGCTAGTGTTAGCTCTTCGCGAGCTAACCGTCAGTGTATTGAAAGAGCGCGCGAGGTCTCATGCTAACGTTCCTTAAACGGTTACAGCAGGTTTTCCATTCCTAAATTCGTTATACATAAATGTTCACTCGTCGTGCGACATTTTGTGATGGTTCATGACATTTAAATGGGCGTGAGGTTTTTATGGCGAAAATTCCGCTATACCAGCACATCCCTGACTATTCTCTCTTGCTAGCTCGCTTTATGTCGGCGTAAGTAGTCAGCGGCGTAAAAACCATCGCACGAAGTGGACAGACGCGCAGATCGCCCTCATTTGTATTACAAGATCACAGAGAGCCAAAAGTATGCAAAATAGTCTAGTCTTTCTCTAAAGTAGCTGAGTGCCGTGGTCACAACCGGTTTGTTGTTACCCACAACATGCGCACTAGCCAGTTCAGTTGGCCTGTAACTTATGGTAAAGGCAATTATACATAAACGGTCTATACAAAGATATAAACAATCCTTAGGGACAAAAGTGAACGGTTTTCTGTGAACGGTTTCTGTGTAATGTGCCAATATCCTGAAGAGCCCAAAGGTTGGGCGTTGTAGTCAATGACATCATCAAACTTGTGAAACACTGGCTATCAGACATTTTTATGTGGAATTTCATTTGCAGTAAATATTCTAGGCTGACAGAAACATTTGAAAATATCTACAAAAAACTTGCTTATGTACTGTTTTTTGTGTGTGTGACAAACCTTTCCTTTTACATGCAGGCTGATCAGCTAACAGAAGAGCAGATTGCTGGTATGTTATATGAGCCTTTACCTGTTAAACCAGTTACTTGACAAACTTGATGCAATTTAAAGACAAAAGTTTTTCTTTTCTTTCTTTTTTAAGAATTCAAGGAGGCATTCTCACTGTTTGATAAAGACGGCGATGGCACTATCACCACTAAAGAGTTGGGCACTGTCATGCGGTCTTTGGGGCAGAACCCCACAGAAGCAGAGTTGCAAGATATGATAAATGAAGTTGATGCTGATGGTATGTTAAATATATTACATATTCAAGAATTCCATAAGTTTATTGTTAAATCTCCCTTTATCTAAATCTGTTACCCTCTTTTCCCACTCAGGCAACGGAACAATTGATTTCCCAGAATTCCTTACTATGATGGCCAGAAAAATGAAGGACACAGATAGTGAAGAGGAGATCAGAGAAGCATTCAGAGTTTTTGACAAGGTGAAAAAAAATTCCCCTTAAACTTTTTACAACCGTTTAGATTTTATCGGTTTTATTTTTTGACCGTTCCTTACTCAGTGACAAATGCTTTACAGGATGGAAATGGGTATATCAGTGCAGCAGAGCTGCGTCACGTCATGACAAATCTGGGGGAGAAGCTCACAGATGAGGAAGTGGATGAGATGATTCGTGAGGCTGATATTGATGGTGATGGCCAGGTCAACTATGAAGGTAATATCACGTCATGAACACTGATGTATAGTGGTTGTCATTAACGTACGTATAAAAGAATCATAAGGACTGAGATTATGGTTCAGGGTGTTTAAACCAAGGTTTGAAGACTTTGTTTCCTGATGAAATATTTTTTAAAGCAGTTTGTAAAGTAATGCAGGGTTAGCTCATAAATGTTCCTTATTTTTCAGAGTTTGTCCAGATGATGACAGCAAAGTAAAACTGGAAACCAAAAGAAGCACAACAGACCAAACAGTGGGCAGACCCTCACTGTCAACCTTCAACAAGCATTCACGACCTATCTCTTACTACTTCCCATTTAGTTTTGCTCTCCTTTACTTCTCCTTAGTTTGACCAGTCTTTTGCTTTTGTGTGTTTTTTTTTAACATGATTGGCAACATCTCCCCAATTGTTCCCCTACATATTTCTTGTTTTCTTTGAAAGAAAATATATTTACATGCACAACAAAGTTTAAATCTTGCATATAATGGTGATTAAAAACAGCAGTGTAACACATGTATCAATATTTAAAAGAATATGTGACATACTATATGGACAAGAGCAATGCATGCTTTATTTACGTTTGGCATGTTTCTGTGTTATTCTTTTGTCCCAGCTTGCCTCTTTCTCTCCTAACTTGCTAGTTCTCCTTTAACTGCATGTTTCTCATGCAACCTCTGCTCAGTGGTCTTAGAACTGTATGGTAATTAACCATTTATGGATAATCAGGGGCTTTATATAACAAAATGGCTCAAACTTCCATGTCATAGTGTGATTGTGTTGTAAGTGTAGATCTGTGTGTCTGAGCGAGTGCTTGTAGTGGGATTTAAGTGGAGCCACACAGTACAGTTTACGTTTGGTATAGGGCTTCTTCTTTAGGGACTGCATAACTAATATGTACGATAAAAAGAAGTTCTATGCAAACCTGCATAGAATAATCTGGGTATGGTTAATTGGGGACCAATTATTTCAGTTACTTAGTTTGCTGATTTTGCCACATTTCTATTATATTAGAGAGAAATCTAGGGGAAAGTCTTTAATCTTCCCTCCAGCTTGACATTTCGTCAGTCATATCACATGCCCAAAGCAAATGTCACCTATCTGTTTGAGACTGATGTAGAGAGGTTTGTTTGGTTTTGAGCTTTGTCAGTGTGGTTTTTACTGAAGATGTAAATTAGTTTTCATGTTAATATGGTCTTACATTTTAATGCTGCACTTGGTGTCCCACCATATTAGTGGACCATTTCTGTCAAGGGAAAAAAATCTTAAATTCATGGTGTGTGCCGTTTCTTCCTGCAGGCAGTTTGATATATATTTGTATACATCATAAGCACCTGTTTTTTTTTATTTTAGACTAATTTCTTAATAAAGCAATGCCGCATTCTCATCTTGGTCCTAAAATTGTGATCATGCAGTGGCAATTGAAAATAATGCTGGTTGTTCAGTTAGAATGTAATTTTATGTGCGGTAAATGACATCCAAGTATTTTTTAGGAAATGCATAGACCAGGGTTAGACAACAGCGCTTAAATCAGACATAGTGGTATGTTTGCATCTTCTGCCCCAGTTCTTAATTTATTCTGTTGTTGTTTTCTTTTTTATGACCTTTTTATTTCTGAGTTCTAAGTTTACTATTTGGTTCTTTATTGTACTCTCTCGTTCTCTGCCCATAAAGTAATATAGGAAAATAATGAACGGTTATGCATTCCATTGCAGAACTTTTTGGTTTGGTATTTCTTGTTAAATAAACGTCTTGGACCTCTGTTTCTAAATTATTTCCTGCTTTTGTTCATAATGCTTTTGTCTATACTACTGTAAACCTGTATGGGTTTATTATTAAAACATAGTTTAAGAAGGAAAATTAAGTGCATTTGCTGAATTTTATATTGATTCTCATTTTATTTCTTTAACAATAACATGAGTGGGTAATGTATCAGTTTGACATTCCGTTATTCCGTAACAAGAAGCATCATAATACAGAACATATCTGCCGCCCAACATGTTAAAATAAAACGGTACTCACAAACAGTTATTTAAAGTTGCACATATTTCAAAGAAAAATAACAATTTGCCGAAAATGGGTTTTATAAAACTCGGAGATAAAATTAAAAATCAGCACAGTGAACAGTGAGAGTGATGGAGGTGCCCCCATATGGAAATCGGCAGGAATCGTGTCGTTTTGTCCCGCCTTCATAATACTGAGCTCTGAGGCTACAACATACAGGAACTGTACGGTTCCATAGATGTCCAATAGCCGCGCCCGTACAGAACTGTTGCTGATTGACAGGAGACAGAACGAATAATGTACCATCAATTTCAAAGACAACCAATCACATCAATAACAAGTGACGCGAGGTGGATGTCAGTTGCCCTACATACGCCAATAGTTTGGCAGTATACAGATGGGTGGATTATGATTCAAGAAAAATAAAACGAACCAAATAGTAAAAAGGTACCAACAAATGTCAAGTTACATTTTAAAAGACTGTAATTAATTTGCATATATACGCTGGCAGTACATTGGTTCATACTTTAACGAGTTCAACGAGTAACTATTACGCTAAAACGGACTGTCTTTACGTTAATACGCCTAGGGCTTTTAATTACTTTACTGCGTATCAACGCTTGCGGCGTACGTTTAGCATTCACAGAAGTTACGCAACCGACGTCTGGCGTTTTATTCAAGAAACAGGACTGGACACCAGATCATACCTATCGTGAGACAAGAAGAAGGAGGTAAGATTGAATTCTCTCATGTTAACTGTTATTCAGATGAGTATGCGTTTTTGAAACACCAATACCGTTGTCGCAATCTGTGTGTCATATTGCATAAGTGATGTGTCTCATTTATGTGGAGGGAATAAGTTGCTTCCCTAACGTTAGCTGCAACGGACCTGCATAAGTGCATTTTATCAATGAAAGGAGAGTCGTGGCTCGTTTACGAAACAGTTTCGGATGTTAGGCTTTTGAAGTCGTGCAGTAGGCGCCCAACGAGAACTACACTCTCGTGCTTCCCTCTGCTCGCTAACCCATGTGCCAAATGAATGAATGTCACCGCCAGGCTGATGGATTTAGCTCACTTGATTGACCTGTAAACTATTCAGAACGAAACATCCAAACACGCGTAAAGTAGCACGTCCGTTTAAAGCGCAACGTAGCTGTTGTCACAGAAAAAAACGGTCATTTAGAGAGTTCATGTTCACATTCAAGTTGGCAGCTGTCTGTGGTATGCATTTACTGTCCATCTAACCATTCCAAGCGTGGCAGTGACCAAGTGTATCAAAACTGACTAAGAACACCCCTGTGTAAACAGGCAGCTCACTAGGTTTTGAGACACAGCCAAAGCTTGGGTAAGCTTACTACTGGTTAATCCAGATGTGTGTCATTCTTGCAAACATACACATTTGTAAAAAAAAAAGTGATGTAATCTACATTTTTTCAGCACTTAAATGACTATAATGCATCAGTTGACCTATAGTTTGGGCTGTAATTTAAATCCTTCTTTTGTAATGAAGTACATTCCTGTTTAGTCAGACTTGTCAGTTATGATAAGTGTTCAAACATGCCTGTTAAGAAAGCCCTGTTTTGCTCTTGCTTTGAATTGTTATGCGTTCACTCAAGACACAGCATGCAAACCATTTCCCTAAGCATCAGTATGATTTGCATGTTTTAATTTGTCAGGAATCTTTCTTTGTCATCTGTTGAGTATTAACACCTCACTAGGCAGATGTTGAGAAATGTGTTTTTTATTATTATTTTTTTGGGATACCCGCAGAAAGAAAATTAAGGGAGTTATCGACTGTCGTTTTTTGATTGGGGTAAAAGCCCCATATGTAGTATAACTTTATTAAAGAATGTGGTACAGGTGCCAAGAACAGCAATGTCAATGTTGTATTTGGGTAATTAACAAATACAGTTTCGAGCTGTTTCAGTTCCCTGCAATGTGACAAGCTATAATGTATGTCAGCTATCCATTTCTATTTAATTACATTCATGTTGTCGTCGCTGCAATAAAATTAAAAGTTGCAAAATCCTGTTGGATTTGTGCTTGGTAAAGTCTAGAGATTCACCCGTGACTGAGATTTTTTGTTATATATTATACAGTTATACAACATGTAACATGCTTTATGAAAAGCAGCAGCTGTCAGATAATATGACACTTAAGACTATCCCTAGAAACTTGATGACCGTTGGACTATGGGATCTATCTGAGTCATCATAAGCCACATGGGGTCAGCCAATGAGGTGCTAAAAGTGGCGAGGTTTTATTTTTTAATCATGTGTTATACTGACCCAATAAGCCGGTTTTTGTATACTGACTTTATTGTTGTTAAATACTGTAATTGCAACGGTTATATGTTATTTCTGTAAAGTTTAGCTGTTCTGATAGGGACTGTTTTGAAAACATGGTTTGTGGGGCATTTTGGGATTGGAATGATCCAAAAAAAGTTTTCATAGGGGAGTTAGATGTTTAGTTATTCGATTGGCTTAATATAGATGAACAGAGAGATTGTTCACAGCTTTCTCACTGGAATGAGCAAGACAGATTTAGCAAATCAAATGTAACCACACATAATATTTACTTGTTTTGTGTTTATTTCTAATGTACTTGTGAATAAATGCCCCAGTGTCTTCAACAGGCTTTGAACGTGAATCTGCTTTCTTATGTGTACAGACAAAGACCACAGGCTGTGCCAACATACTTCTGAATATAATTTTTTAAACCACTATTCATGAACCAATGATCATTATGCTACCAAATCTCACTGATTCACCCTGTTTTGCATGCTCGAGTACACATGTAGAATACATTAATTACATTGTCTGGATTATCTATACAGTCCTGTAATGTCACACAAATGTGCCTCTATTGTTAACAGAAGCTTTAGATTTGGTCTCCTTTGCTGAGCTCATGTAACAGTCTCACACACTCTCTCTCTTTCTCTCTCTCACACACTCTCTCTCTCTTTCTCTCTCTCTCGCTCTCTGGGCACAGTATTGTTTTTGTTTTGGCAGTGGAACATTCCTTATTCAGGAGTACACAAAGTAAGGCACAGACAAACCTTTATAGCAACCAAAGAATAGCTGTAGTGAATAGCTGTGGTGAAATATGACACTTTCAATATGCTCCAATGAGAAACCAGCACAATTTTTTGTAAAAGAATTGTGTGTTGTTGATTTCTTCAATACCATTGCTTTGATATGATTGTTTTTCCTTTGTCCTTGTGTCTGACTGTACTTGTGTACTTTGCATATACCTTCTTTTTAAAGTAGCTTGACTTCTGCAATATTTGCTTATGTAACTAGTTTTGAACAGATGTTTGGAAATGGGCAGATATGAACTAGACATTGCAAGTTCAGAGCAAGAAACACTCTGAATGGTTTTAACGTTCCTGTAGGTCAAACAGTGGAGCATGGCACTAGCAGCACAGAGATTATGGGTTTGATTTTCAGGGAATGCATGATTAAGTTATTAAGTTATGTAGTTATTTTAATTTTACACAGCATACAATGGTTCTTGTAGCCTTGACTTGCTGTGGCAGTTGGTATTTGATGTTAGCAGAATGTAGGTGACATGATAATGCCATCCCTGCATGGGTGCGGTATCATTTTCTCTTGTCTGGGAGTCACTATTGTTCAGCACAATGTGATTATACTTTGTGATGATAGCACATGATTTGCGTTATTTTAATTTATAAGTTAGATTTAAACATACGTTTCTATTGGCTCTGTTGGTTTTTCTTCCCATAGAGCCCTTAACTTCATGGTGTGTGCTTTGTAGCATTTCATTGGTTCCCTCCGATCCTTCACTGTTCTCCCACTGAGTTCTGCTGTTGTTTCAGGTGCCTTTGTAGTTGTTTCTGCAGCAGATCAGATTCTCATTGGCCCTGCTGCCACTTGACCCTGTTTACGCTCATGTCTTGTTCTATGTGGATGTGCTTGATATGCAGCATTTATTTTCAATGGGTAGAAAATACCCAATTTTCTACCCTTTAAACGGTAGAAAATTGCTGACCTTGCTGACCTTCCTTACCCATTTAGTTTAAATGCTATTAAGTAAGGCATGATATGCAGTCATATGTTTTTACAAAGGAAGTTTGTATTGTGAAAAAATATTTTAATAATTTTATTATGTAAACCATAGCAATAGTATCCAGGATGCGTGTCCAATATCATTTAACCCCATTAAAGTTGGTCATTTCCTGTTTATGCAAATGAGCAACAATGTGATGCAGTGACTGCCAATTTGTGTGCAGGCAGTGTTCTGCTCCCTGATTGGACACAGCCATTGAGTAAAAACATTGAATAACCACCGACAACACAGAGATTCAGCAACTCCAGTGACTTAGCTTTCGATATGCACAACCCTTTATCACCAGAGAAGCAGTATCTCAGTTTACTACTGATAGACAGCCAAGCTACCTAATTACTTCTGTTGTTTAGAAATGCAGATAACGCTCAACACATATCATTATCTTTTGCTCCCTCTTTCTGCAGATGCTGCTACAGGTGGGAGGAAAGCGCTTTGCCCTGGGCCTGTTGGCCATGAGGAGGGCGTGGTATGTGACCCGCTCCGCCCACACCGCACCTCAGAAAGTGGAGTACAGGCCCATCAAAAAGGTCATGGTAGCC
>JAZGTJ010006975.1:0-20409 GCA_036877575.1 Botia almorhae
CACACACACACGGCAGTGATGTCACAGGACAGGCTGTCTGTCAGGGGCCGGAATCCTGGAGGACACACACACTTGCTGCCCACGGCCCATATGGAGTTGTTGGCGCCCAAATGTGTCCAAGCAGCCGGACTCGTTCCCAGGGCAGAAGGTGAGGGGCAGGGGGTTGGGTCGGCAAGGACAGCTGACAGCCTGCCCCCATCTCCCCCCTGGCGACCCCCAGGTGAGGAAGAGGGGGGAAAAATGGAACGTTCTGGAGACTGACCACTCAGTCACCCCAAGAGACCACAGAGAACTGTACAGATGGGTGCAGTGCTGTCATCACCACAAGAGATGTTGGAGACGTGACAGGAAATGATGCATAGAAAAGGATGGAACAGGATTCAGAAATGACATTAGGTGGACATGACTCTTGTTGCCCGCTAAGAGGGAACATACTCAGAACATTGGCTAACGTTCTTTAAAAGTTCTCTCAAAGGTATCAAAAACATTCTTAGTCTTATTCTTAGTAGAATGTCATTGGAGTGTTTTAATGACATTAAATAATTAGTTTTAAAAACATTCTTATAACCAAGCAAGCTAACACAATGTCCAAAAAACTGGTGATCTGGAACATTCCTTGAACTTTCAAAACATTTTTAATGTTTTGTTACTTAATAAAAATGTTAGAGAAACGTTCTTACAAACCTAACATCGTTAACCGGGTTGCCCACGAGCATCATCAATGTGTCAGCTCACCACATCTCTAGCTCAGCTCAGAACAAAAAGAGCTTTTGCTAATAAATTAAGTTTGTTCTGTGAAATTGCTATAGAAATGAAAATGAAGTACTATGTAAAAATATTTTCATATAAGGATACAAAGACACGGTCAAATACCTCCGGAAAGAATTCTGACTTGTCCTTCAGTTAAAAAGTGAGTAAAAAAATATGAGTAATAAACAGTACCATTTGCATCTGTAATTATCCCGAACACAATTTTAAAAAACATTGTGCGACGGTAACCAAACCCAGATGAAAACGCTTCGAATCTCACCCGTTCTACAGAAGATAATGGTCCTGTAAACTCAATTAAAGGCCTTCAGACATTAATAATGTTTAGAGGCAAAAAAAAACTGCCAGCGGCATTTTAAACGAGGATGATTAACACGCTAAACATTTTAGGAGGCAGAGGTGAAGCCTAAGTACTTCGTATGTGTCTGAGGGAGAGAGGGAAGGTGAGATGAAGGAGAGATAAAGACAGAGAGGGGTTGCGTGACGACAGGGGCACTGGCGGTGGTTAAGCTCCGTTTGACTCTTGTGTTGCTCAGCCTGCGCGAGCGGCGGGGGCCCACACTGTTAAACAGCTGCAGATTAATTGCATGTGAAGTGTACCAAAACAAGCCTCTTCACAACTCCAGCATCAGAAAAGAGATGTTTGGCTTCAACCTCTTTTCTCAAAGTTTACTGCACTTCGCTGTACTTTCTACGCTCGTTTCAATCGCAAATCGTGAGCGATCTCCCAGCTAGCTGTTCTCTCAAAGGTTTCTAAACCTTCTTGTAGTAACATTCCTAAAATGGATTTTTAATTTTATATAAGAACATCATTTTAGATATATTAATACGTTGTTGGTGGTATGTTTTAAAGTTACAGAATTTAAATAGTGTTTAAATAATGTTCTTATAACCAAACAAAAAAACCTGGAGGGTTTTGAATGTTCCTAAAACTTTCAAAATTAAATTTTTAATGTTTTTGTTACTAATGGAAACATTAGGGAAATGTTCTTACAACCTCAAATTGTTAGCTGGTTGAGGCAGGACACAAAATAAAGTCTCTCATACCGATGTAGAATGATAACTGCTATTTATTTTCAACAGATACTGGCCATTAAAAAACTCTCAACGTTATTAGCTACTTTTTGCTATTATTTGCTGAATAGCATAGCGACTGCGTTCTCCTAACAGTGGCTTGACTGTACTTTAACTACTTAAAATTACGAGCAGCTTGTGTCTTAAAAGTGTAGCTTCCCCGACACAACAGTCTTTTGATGTCTCTCTCATTCACCTTTTCTCTCTCTGTATCTATCTGTCCTCTGGTAGTCGTGTATGTCATGAGTTTACTGGTTGGGAGTGTACAGTTAGTCAGGTTCCTGCTGAGTACGGAGTCAATGGGAAGCAGCTGCCTGCCTGGCCATGCAGGAAAGCTGTACTAAACAAGCACTTTGTTCCCTTCTAGAGTCCTACAAACACACACACATAAACACACACACACACACAACGATCTACCTAACATAACCTGGATTATGACCCTCCGTAGCTGAGATCATCTGTTTACATGTGTGTTTGGGTACGTGGTGTGCGTTTGTGCCTAACAGAGAGTGTGTGTGCATAACAGATGAGGGAAACAGAGACAGAAGAATGAATGTGTATAAATGTGTGTCTGATCATTTTATTACATCCGTCTGCCCATCTGTAGCTTTCTGTGATCTATGTGCTCTGTTGCAGGCAGAGCTTAACCAATCACACGCTGTATTCTGTCTCTCAGTTCTCTCATGTTAGCATTTGTGTAACCGTTCACCTGCTCCCCCGTTAACACACAGCAACCCCTTAATCTCAATATATCATCAGAACATACAGACTGAGGTCTGTGTCACACATCCTACACCTGCACATAAGCACCACAGCAGTAAACCCGTAATAACTATCACAAAAATCTACCAAACACTCTGTCTGCAATTGTTTAAAGAGGTAAATTGGCAAATCGGTCAAGCCAATGTTGCTGTATCAGCCCGTTCATAAAAGCAATTTTAACAATTTTAGGCTAAAAACATTTCCCTAGCATTTCCATTAAGTAACCAAAAATGTTATTTTGGAAAATCTAGGAATGTAAAATTGTTCTTTTAGACATCAATGTTTTTAAAACGTTTTACTAACAACTTAAGAATAACAATTATAATATGCAAGAACAGTTTTGATAACTCTGGGAGAACTTTTTGAGGACTTTCAGAGAACGTTAGCCAAAGTTCTGAGAATGTTTCCTGTTAGCTGGGATGTACGCTGTATCTAGACAGTTAGCTTACTCTGGAAAAAATCACATCGGTGACCTTTAAATAAAAGACAAACAGCTGCTTCTGACAGGATTCTAGTGGGTCTTTACTGTCACTGAAAGAAACCGTGACATGGGCAGTCAGTCAGCGAATGTGTTTTATATGAAGCGGTTTATTCATCTACTGCGTCTGTTTCTGACCATCCCTCTTTTCCCTGAACTCAATCAGCTAAACCTCATTGTTAAAAATAGTCAGTGTGCCCGCAGGCTCCTGCGCTACGGGAGGAGGCTAATGGAGAGCTCTTAATGCTAACTAAAACATGACATGTGCACACCCTCTTATACACACCACCAAATTTAGCAGAAGCATCGCGCCTGCTGAAAATGACGGGGGGTGTGCACCCTCCAATTTTTGTGCCAAGCGGATTTTAAGTATAACTTTGCAAATACACATTTGTGTCCAAAATAAACACGTCTACATTTGTTCAGTCCAACCGAGCAACACTTTTCATATTGATATGAAAACTTAATGTTAGTTATGCTAAAAACAATTAGCTGTTAGCACACCGCCCAAATTCAGTCTAAATCTTAGTGCGACAGTAACAGCCATCGCTCTTAGCTTAACATATAACTGTCTCTGGGGCCTGACAGGTTAAGCACCTTATTTCTGATGAGTGTTTAATCTATCTCAAGCTCTTAAACAAGTGCTCCCAGCTGACAAGTTGATGCTACAATAATCCACTTACACCTGAACAAACCCACAGCACAGCAGATGACCACTGGAGCAGAGTAACGCCAAGCGCTACGTCCAAATCGAATGCCAAATTAATCGTAGGCCTTCTTAATTCATTGCACAGTGGCGAGAGATAAAAGCTGACGAAGAAAACGAGAAGAAACAGGACTGGGTCATGATGGAGGGCTGGATTCAAACCTGGGTCCATGTAAACCATCAGCTCTTTACACTGTGTGTAAAGCATGTATTCCCCCTTGCTCAAAACATGTATGAATAGGGCATGTATATATCGCCCACTACAGTCAGGTGAGTGTACTGCAAAGGTTTCATACAGTTAAACGGCTGACCTCAAGACAGAATGTGATGTTGAAATAACGAAATGAAAAATTATTTAAAAATCTACAGTGAGCAAAACTCAATAAAATATGGCACAGGAAAGGGATAATGTATAGTCAGCTGGTGACTATTGCTAAATAAATCCAGACAGAACGATTAGGTCTTACAGTATCATCATAAAGGGCTTTTATTTTGCAATAATGGCCAGCTGACTAGACATTATCCCACTTATTACAGAGCTACTTACTAAAAAATTTATGTGCTAAGCCAATATTGCAGATTATTGGATATTACACAAAATATTTGACTGCAGTATGTCAACACTGACCAATGAAATGAATCAGAGAGCAATGTAATAATACAGAATATCATGCTTGATCATTTAAAGGTCAAATGTTGTTATTGCTAGCCTCTCTGAAATCACTTACCCTACCTTTAATATAAGTTATGAAGGGGCAAGTAAAGGAGTACATGGAGCTAAAAGTGGCGAGGAGGTGGGGATGGGCCTCCTGGTGAGGCTGGAGGGCCCACGGGATCCTGCACACAGACAGAGTGAGGCAGGTACCTCCTGCCCATCCTGCCACAGTGGGAGCCTTTGGGCCCTCAGGGGACCCCCAGAACTGAGAGGAACACCTGGACCTGCCATTAGTCACACAGACACATGACGATGAGCTGGTGATCCAGAGAGAAAGACACACACACACACACGTATGTATTCATACGCACCCACAAAAACTACGCACGCACACAGATGCTTTGACATTAACAGTTGAGTAAACAGGAGCCAGCACACGCAGAACCGCACACATGACATTACACAAATGGTGTAAACATGTGAGAAACACTCCCACACGAGTTAATGAAAAGGTGTCATGAATATTAAGAGGCATAAAAATACAGGGCACTATAAAAAACAACACACACACACACACACACTGCGAGGCAGGGTGAAGGAGACACCTGGACAGCAATGTGGTGAATAAGGACAGGATAATTACTGTGGTATTAAACGGTGCGCTCCCCAGGGCGACACCAGAGCACCCAGCCGGGGGTTCAAGGACACAGAAAGAACTTCACCTCAGGTCTGTCATTACAGCAGCATGCACTGTCTCTCTGCCTGTCTTCTGCTCAACCTCTCTCACACACACACACACACACACACACACACACACACACACACTCGTGTACAGCACACATAAACACAAACAGCTGCACCTCACCACTGTCATTACAGCGGCACACACTGTTTCTGACTGTCTCACTTTTCACACGCACACAATCACACAGAACACATATAAACACAAACAGCTGCTCTTAAAGGGACAGCGCACCAAACCACCCACATGCATTTCCTCCGCAGCTAATTTTTAGACAACAAGTGATTTGATTTTAGTCATTTTTGACTTCTTCTGCATTACATTTAAATAAATAATAAAATTCTTCAAAAGTTCTCTCTTTTCTTTAAAAAACAGGCTAAGTAAAAACTATGAAAAATGTTTATTTTACATGTACATTTATTTGGCAGATGCTTTTACTTGACCAAATTGAGCTACACAAACACCACATGTTTTCCCTCCTTTTTTCTTTCCATTCATTAATGGCTACATCTTTAACATCAGATGTAGAACATATGCTTAAATGTATACATATACATATACAGAGAGAGAAAGAGAGAGAGAGAGAGAGAGACCTAAACATCAGTCCAACTAATCACAAAAGAAAATCTGAAAAATCACACGCACACACACACACACACAAAAACTCTTTCAACAAGCAAACATTGAACTCACAACGGACCCCCTGTCTGTGATCCGTTAACAAAAGCCAATCGCTGGACCATCCTCACAGCAGCTCTGATAGTGCATCATCAGATTTGTTTGTTCTTAGAAACTCATACTAGCCTTTAACATGTCCGGAGCGCTATGTGGCGTGGCAATTAGCCCAAAAGAATAGCCATATCATGCCACACCGAATAGCAAATCAACCCTGCATTATACTAACAATGCCATTACTTTACAAACAAACACAACCCCCACTTCCACACACGCGGGAGGTTATGGATCAGCGCCCGGCGGGACGCGCGCTAAACAACGAACGATACGCGACCGCCAACAGGTGACGCTTAGTCATTTTGGTACGTTTTCATCAGTGCATTATTATTTTTTTGTTCAACCTATGCACGACACACACTACGACAACAAGCATTAAGCTAACACGCGCATCGCCTGTTTCTTTACAGTTCAAAAGCAAAGAGGGACGCCGGCGCGACCCAAGGAGTGGCCAGCCATTAGCTTTGAGAGTTTATTCGGCTGTTAACACATTACAGAGGCCAAAAAAAATGGTGCCTTTAATCAAGGTCATGAAGATGAAAAACCTCGAATAAAACAAAGCTGCAAACAAAAAGGAAAAAACGGTATCAAGTTCAATGTGGTTGTCAACAAAAAGGACCCAAATTTAAAACAAAATGGAGGGTGGGGAGAGAGAGAGGTTTCTGTGTAATAAAGAGGACACACTGTCTCCATCAAAGGGGGCTCAGCCGGGGGAAAAGAAGTGGTGGAGAAAAGAAAGAGAGGACGAGACAAAGGTACAGCGAGTGGGCAAAAAAATCTGCCCAACATGAAACAGATCAAAGGCTGCGGTCGGGAGAAAGGGAAGCCAGGGGGTCCAGTAATTACGGCCTACATCCGCTAAAGCGAGAAACAGAGGATGAAGGCAATGTGAAAACTTCTCCAATCCACTGGCCCCTGGGGTTGCCTTTGCGCTAGTCCTTCACACACACACACACACACACACACTCTAACCCCTACCGGGACGTACAAACGCTGCCAGATCCCATCCTGGCCCTCCCCCTTTGCCAGCAAGGCCCCAGCCCATGCAGGGAGCCCTCCTGCTGGCCTATGGGGGAAAGGCTGTCCACTGTGACTGCCCGACAAAAAAAAAAAAACTTTTGTGGGGAACTTCTGGCATCGCCCCAGGGGCTGTTCTCTGGGAAGAAGAACCAAGCTGACCTTCAGACAGGCACATATTCAAACACACAATAACGCATACAGAAACGCACACACGATTTGAAAGACAATCCACAAGTGGCAGCATATAGGAAATGCACATGCTTATGCAAACATGAATATAAGTGCCTGCACATACATACACACACGTACTGAATCATGAATACCAATGGCAGCTTATACATACAGACACAGACAATTGGGCACACAGTGTGGTAGAGGGCAGCCTGACGGGGGCAAAAGATCAATGGAGACCGCTAGCTGCTCGGACTCAACAGCAGAAAAAAGGATTGCAGTGGGACTAACAGTAAATGTGCAGCCCCATCCAGACATCAAATACTTCCCTGACACCACTTTTTAATAACGCAGGAGAACAGAAACATGAAAACGGCTTCAGTGATGGACGTGCAGCAGCCCCTGATCTGGCTTTCATGTTTCCCCTCCATCTCTCCTCCACCCCCCCTTCACAGTCATTCAGTGGTAAACAATCAAACTCAAGATTTTGACAACTTCTGACGTAAACGTGAGTGGCGCTTACACGTCGCCTTGAAGGTGCTCAGAGTGGCTTTTAGGACATTGCAAAGTGGTTGTTAGGGTGTTGCTATGCAAAATACTGGGTGGTTATCATAGTAGGTTGTTGTTACTAGCCCACCCCCCATTCTCTTGGATATCTTGGATATTCTGGTTCCGAGATACAGATCGAGTTCGTCTTTTAACGCAATTTTATGGGATTCGGTGATCACTAACAAAATAAAAGAGATCTTTATGATTTGAGGGATTGTTTTTGCACGTAGCACAAACGGCGAGGGACAAATACGCACAAAAGTGTACTGGTTAGAGATGAGGGTTTGTTCAAATCCCTAACCCCAAATACGAGCACTAGCAAGCCATAGCAAACACAACTAATTAAATAAACAGAGAGAGAGAGAGACAGAGAAATAAAACGCAAACACACAGACACACACGCAAACGCACGCTGCCGGTACGGAAGGGTGCGTTTTTCTGTCACACAAGCTCATGCACATGCCCCAAAATTAAATTAATATGAAAAAATTAAATTAAATCAAACCCCCAAGTGTTTTATTACTTACTAGTGTTTCCAGCCATTAAGAGACCGAATTACTAAAATATGAATAATTAAGGACATATGGGTAATATTACATTGACGGAAAGAAACACAATTGCTCGTGTCTTATTTCGTTTGGAAGAAATGTTGTTATCTCTGGAAAGTGTCTGTCAGGGGTCACTGATGTGTGTGAGGTGTAAAATGATGACAGTATTGACAGAAAAACACACAGGCTCAGACTTTAACTGACAACCGTTCATATCAACCCTACATCAGCTAACAGGGAACATTATCAGAAAGTTAATCAGGTAATGTTAGTAGAATGTTGTTAACATTATTACATGCGTCAAAAAAGTTTATAAGAGATTACAGAATTTAAAAAAGTAGTTTAAATAATGTTCTTATAACATAAAAAAATGTCTTTGAATCTTTAAAATGTTTCTAGAACATTCCCTCCTTCCTTCCTAGTTCCTTTTAGAACTTTTTTTAAACTTTTAAAACGTCTTTAGAACGTTTTTGTTACTTAATGGTAATGTTGAGGAAACATTCTAACAACCTAAAATGGTTAGCTGAGAAGCTACAGCACCCCTCCCCATCTCCAGACTACCGCCGTGGAGTTGATTTCTAACTTTCCAAAGTACTAAAACATGACATTCAGGATTTTTCATTGATTGCCGATTGAAGCCAAAATGAGATTGAAGTCTTTACTCTGGCCTTCGGCACAACAGTGGAACAATTTCTCATCTATGAGCCATCGGCTCGTACAGAGCACTGCCAAGCCTCTCTGACATGCACATATCGCATTTTAGGGGCTCTGGGGGAATAATGCTGCCTCGTCTACATCAGAAAGTTCATCCGTTCTGACCCAAACTGGTGGTGGAAACCCGCCATCGCTGTCAGAGCAACCTAATCACAACACTATCACCAAAGATCCCTCCGCTATCCCAGAATGCACTGGGACTGCTTTCGGCCCAGAGTGAATCTGTTACTGATCGGTGTTAAACTCTTAAAGAAACAGAGTCCTAAAAAATCCTGCAGACATTCACATTCAACTGAGGACTGTAGTGTAAAATGTCACCAACATTTAAAATTAACATTTAAAAAAAACAATTAAAATCTAATTAATAATTAAACTAATGCAAGTAAAAACGTTTCTGTTCAAACCTAAAATTAAAGCTACCTTTAAAATAACTACATTTATGTATCTCCTAAATGAAACTAATCATAATGGAGCACCTTTTAAACACATTTCATTATTTTGATTCTCATTTGTATAAGAGCGTTTAATTTGTGTGTTCTTCTACTGTACCTAAAACTCCACACAAAATCAGGGGCCACAAAAACACAGATTTATGAAGAACTTCAACACCTGCCGTGTATAAGCACGAGTAATCACTTAATATTAAATATTTGATTATGCTTTTAACAAAAAACTTTAAACACAAAGGATCAGGTCCCCTTAAATTTCATAATGAGATACTGATCAGCTGAATAGATGGTGTCAAATCCACTGTGTTTATCACAATCCACAGCACTCTCCTCTACTTTTCCAGCATACTTGTAGATTATTTGTCATTTCCTCCCATCTCCCCGTTATCAGCCCTTCACCAGTCAACCTAAAGCCCCCACAGCTGTCAGTGCCTCCCGACCCCCCTCATCTCTCCCTCTAACCCCCATTCCCTCTCCTTCAAACCCACATCCCACTTTATCTACTCGTTCGCAGGCCTCACGCTTTGGCAGCAGACTGGGGGGTAACCAGCATCCCTGTTTCCCTCTATTTCTCCCCTCCCAGAAGCAGCAACAGCAGTCCCGGTCCGCCCGGTGAACGGAGCATGGAAACAGGCCCGCATTGCTGTGCTGTGTCCTGGGGGAGTTCATTATTGAGCAGGGCGCTCTCACCAGCCAGCCAGAGAGCAGGTCCACCATGGCCTGACTGCGCTCCACTGGAGCTGCTCTCATTAAACGAAAGAACGAAACAAAAGAATAAAAGAGAATGAAAAAACGACTTCTGAGGGAAGCAAGCAATAGCAAAACACCCAAAGCTAATAATGTGACAACTTTTGCTTTTTTTTATTTTCTTGTTGGGTTGCACAAGTTTTATTTGTCGCGTTATCCAAGGTGGAGTTTGCGCGTTGGCGTCGTCATCCACCCCCAGGTCTGGTTACTTATTCAGCAGTGAGTTTCCTATCCTTCCCAGAAATGAGAAACAGGTTTAAATATTTTACAATGGCTGGGTGACTGGCGTAGGATCTGAGCTCAGAGAAACAACAGAAGAATTCTCCAGATCTTTAACCCCCAACAGAGGACCGTATCCTTTGAACGATCAACCCCCATCATGCACTTCCCTCTCCGAATCTCTCTTGGGAATCTCCATATGAAACAATACGCACCTAGCGTGCTAACGTCGCTAAGAGAAGAAAAAACAACTTCTGTGTCTCTCTCATTCGATATTATGCTCTAAATCTAGACCGGTCCTGTTCCTCATCTCGCACTCGCTCTCTTTCTTGGAGGCCCCCCCTTTGCGACCCTGCCAAGACGCAAGGATTCCAATCAGGCACTTAGCTGGATGGCTATTTCCAGGGACAAAGGACATGGAGAGGAGCAGAACTGAAGGGGAGGGGGGAAACAAAGACTGCTCATGGCACCCAGGGGAGCAACCAGCCACTGACGTCACCGCGTATGAGTGTGTGTGAGAGAGAGATAGAGGGAGGGCGTAATGGGTGTGTGAGAGCCTGCCTGAGGCTGGCAGAGGTCCCCGAGGGGGGCCTTCCGCAGGGAAAATTGGAATAGAGGTTCTCTATCATCTGCGGCCATGAAGGGCTGTGTGCAAAAATATCAACTGACATACCGTAAGGTCGGAAATGAGAATGTATGTATCATACTGGAATGTGATTCATATCTCTAAGCCATGAAAGATGTAATATTAAGGCGATATTAAAGTAAAAATATTAAAGCAAAGCAGCTCACCAGATTTTGGGACGGACCTATAACTCATGCACATCACTTTAAAGGTAATAAAACTAGGCCAGGAAAAGCACTCGCGGTTGTGTTTGTGTGTGTGTGTACATCAGACAAGTGTGTGTGAGTTTGTCAATAAGGGTGAGAGTGTGTTTGTGGTTAATGGACTCTGCTCTGTCTGCAGAGGGGGAAAGGCTGGGCCTGTTGAAAGGCGCACGGATTCAGACATTGCCCATTTCTCTCTGTGTGCACGTCCCAGGAGCGCCGCATTTCCTGACATTTCACTTGACAAAGGCGAGCCACACCTGAGCGCAGGGTTAAAACTATTATAACAGCTCTCCCCCTGGCACACTGCCCTTTGGCTTCCCTGCACCAAGTGTGTGTGTGCAATTTGGGCCCCTTGAGTGCCAGAATGTGAAAGTGTGTGTGTGTGTGTGTGTGTGTGTGTGTGTGTGCGTGTGCGTGTGTTCTCAGGGTCTGCAGCTATGCACGGGTATGTCAACTTGACACATCCCAGCTAACAGAAATGTTCCTACAACGTTGGCTAACGTTCTCCTAAAGTTCTCCTAAAGTTCTATATAGATAAAGACACTTTTTTGCTACCAGATGGTGTACTTACGACATCTACCAGCATGGGCTAAATGGACCATGCTAACCAGCAAAACCTTGACCCTTCATGGTAACAATACAAGCAGAGAGCAGCAGCAGTAGCACATCCTGAGCCCAAACCTGCAGGGCCCACGCTGGCCCTCTCTACGCCCACACTCAGCCCATGCTAAGCTGGCTATAGGGAGCCAGTGAGGAGAGGAGGAACACAGCTAGAAGTCCAAAACCATAACGGAGAAGCCAGGGCTTGAGAGAGAGAGTTGGGGGCACATGGTCCAAACTCAACAGGAGGTGAGTGAGTAAGTGAAAAAGAAAATGAAGAAGAGAGAAAGGACACTGCAGGAGAGCTGGAGCAAGGGAGGCAGAAGAAAGGAGAAAAAGAGAGGGGGAGCAGAGTTACCCAATACAGGGTGAGAGTGAGTCAAGAGAGAGGACGAGCAAAAGAGGGAGAGCAGAGTTTGGGTTACCCAATACAGGGTGAAAGACTGAGAGAAAGTGAGAGAGGGAGTGAGAGGTTTTCGGAGGGCAGCTGCCACCGGAGCGAAAGAATCCAGGAGAACAGGCTGTTCCTCATTACTGCAGCCTCCCGTGAAGAACCTGGTGACGCCTCTAATCTCCAGCACCCGAGGTCACAGAGGTCACGCTCACCGACCGGGGGTCACATTTTCACACAAACCCTTAACACACGCTAACTAACACACACATCAATGGACGGAGGCTCTGAGAGGACCTGACACCTGACCTCTCGCCCACAGAGCCTCACCCGGGGCTCCGAGGAAGATCGCATCCCTGCGTAAAACCAACAAACGTCGGCCATCTTAGAATGAACATGCACCCACACAATCGTTCAATGGGTGCGCCGTTGGCCTCGACTGACTCCAGGCTCAAAGTTGAGCAGTCACATCCAGCGAATGTGGAAAGTTTAATTTAATCTGCAGAAAATTCATTTCAAACCGGCGCACTTCCTGAGGCGCGAACAGATCTGTATGTATGAATGAGTTATGGCGCGCTGTAATATTTATGCATTTGTAGATGAGAGTAATACTGAAAGAGAGAGACTATTTGAACCCGGCAGCGATGCTAGTCGCATCCAATGCGCCCGCTAAACATAAAGACGCACTGCCCGAGCTTGTGCAAATAAGCACGGTATGAATTATGCATACTTGGGTGTGGATATGCACCAAAAGAAACAGATTTGTAATTGTGTACTTTGATTATCTGTACATTTATTTGTGCGTACACACACGTCTTATAGCCAATGAATACAAATGAGCACGTTTGGTAGCAGGAAAATCAACCCTGTCCCTCCTCTTTCTTTCGCTCTCCCCACGACCAGGAAAAAAAATGTGTGTGGATATTCCAACAGATTTTGGCTTCTTCCTGGGCACACGCAGACAGACCAAATATTTACTCTCCCCTCTTCCGCCCGCCTGCTCGACACAGCAGCATAGAGAAAGAGTGAGAGAGTGAAAGAAAGAGAGAGTTACATTTTTAATCGGCTGATTTTTTCCCTCGGAGAAGGCGAGCTGAATACAAGTACGTTTGTCGCCAACACACACTCTCCTTTTTTGTGTCCTTTGGCAAATTCTTTTATTTCAGTCTTGCGTGAAGCTGAAAAAATGGAGAGAGAGAGAGGAAAAAGAGAAGATGGAAAAGAAGGAGAAGAGTAGGGACGAGAGGAGGGAACGTCCCCACAGAGTTTTTCTCCCTTCCTGGTGCGAGCGAAGGTCCCCACAGAGTGCCTGTGTAATTTCCAGTCCCTCAGAATTCAGGTATTAATAAAGACCCCATGGGGAACCGCACACAATATAACCCTACATTTTCAGGCATTATGAAAGGACGCCCCCAGGGGTCTTTGGCTCAAATTTCTGAAATGCAGGCATTGTAAAAAAGGCACCCCAGGGGAGTCCCCCGCAATAAAAATCTGCTGAATTCAAAGCATTTTTGGAGTCCTGGTGGGAAGCCATTACTCCCTCTGGAAGCGCTTTTTTCCTTTTTTCTTTTTCTTTCTTTCTTTCTTTCTTTTTTTTTTACAAAACATGTGTCTCTGACATGTTGACAGATTGCTCAGTGAAGTGTTTAGGTGCGCGCACAAGCCGAGCCTCCGCAGACACGAGACACCGAGCACTGCACTCTCTCTGCCTCTCCAATCTCCCAAAACTGGTGCCATCCATATTTTATACGAGCGGAAGTGGAGAATTTGGGGCTGAATGTGTGCGAGAGTGGGAAACGCGAGGGGCGAAATGCAGGAGGAGTGGAGTCGTGTACGCAAGGAGGAGAAAAACGGAGCAGCGAGAGAAGAGAGACTCAAAACGAAGAGAGAAAAGAACTTCATCGTGAAAAATGAACCCTGTGATGAAAAATGACTTCCAGTGTGCTTTGAAACAACCCTCCTTCGTCTCACCCCCTCCTTCTCACCCTCTCTCCCAGCATGCCGTGCTCCCTCCCCTCCTCAATCTAGCTCTCTCTTATGGAGGCAGGGCTCTTGCTCTCCCTGGAAAACCTGAGTTTACAACCAGCTGTGACTGCATTTGTATCTGTGCCAAAGGCTTAGTAGAGGAATCTTCAGGCCACCCTCTGGCTCTGAGAGAGAGAGAGAGAGAGAGAGAGAGGGAGAGAGAGAACGGAGGGGGAAAGGGAGGACCAACACACAAAGCAGCGCTCACTTTGAGGGAACACATGTAGTCTGATTTCTGGAAACACACACAACGGCACGCAAAGGTGCCCGCTCAAACACACACACACACACACACCTCTGGTACAGGCAGGGCCATCATGCATCATTTTAAGGGGGCACCAGTCTTTGCTCACTTTGCACTCTGAAAAAGATGTGACCAAAGGGGATAAAAACAGCAGCAACTACTAAGTGTAAGATTTGGTCAAAGAGAACACAGTCTTTTCAGACTTAACGTGTAAGACTGTTCAATGTATGTTTTTTAATAATCATTCATTTGCTGATGAAAAACACCAGTTTCTAAGAACACAGAGGTAGAGAGATGACAGAACATTCAGGAATGCTGACACATAGTCCTCCATTGAAAGTGTGTGATTTTAGACTGCCATTTAAGATTGACTTAAGAAACTGCCACTTCTTAAGTCATATTTAACTAAGAAGATTCAATGAACATACAAATGAATGTCAAGACACATTAATTCAAATAATCAAATCAACTAAAACACTAATAACAGATAGAACTCATAAATCAGCACTTAATTTAGGGCACTAATATCAGAGTTTGTCCTTCTTCTTGTACAGCGTTTTCTTCTTCCTCAGTCTAGCTACTGTAGATCAAGTTTCAAACTATTCTCTCTCTCCCTGTCATTATGTCTCTCTTTCTCTCCCTCACACTCCCTCTGTCTCTCTCTCTCCTTTTCCCTGTCTCTATTTTACCCCTCTCTCTCTCGATCTCTGTCTCTATGTCTCTTTCCCCGTCTCTCTCCCTCTCTTTCTCTCTTTCCCCGTCTCTCTCTCTCTCTCTCTCTCTCTCTCTGAAGGATGGAGGGAGATGGTAAATGATCTGCAGTTTTAATAAGAGTCTTGGCCTCTCTGGATTCAGCTGCTACCGTGACGACAGACAGAAGTTGGGGGGGACGGGGTCTTTGGTTGGCTAGTACATGCAGATGAATGGATGGGTGGATAGGTGGAAAGGATAATGCATTTGTGGCAGAAAATGCTCTGGGCAAGTGTGTCAGTTCAGTGTGTGTTTAGTGCATGAATGAGGGGGGTGACTGCGGGCTCCCAAGGGCCCAAACCACCCAGAGGCCCCATCACATACCCCCATTACACCCTGACTGTCTGCAGAGTAGAGGGCAACACAGCTCTGTATGCATGTGTGTGTGTGTACATCTATAGAAGCTAAATGAGTTTGTGTGCATGAAAGCTACAAATCTTGAGAGACAGAGAGAGACTCAGAGAGAGAGAGAGACTCAGAGAGAGAGACTCAGAGAGAGAGACTCAGAGAGAGAGACTCAGAGAGAGAGACTCAGAGAGAGAGACTCAGAGAGAGAGAGAGAGAGAGAGAGAGACTCAGAGAGAGAGAGAGGGATAGATTTACCACGGCCACAAGGAATCTGTGCTGACAGACGTCTCCAGAAAGCTCTGTAATTTGCACAGAACCGGAGCGGCTGTCATTCTCCAAGCGTTTCACATCTCCCACCCTTGTGTGTTCATATATTTTGGCTAATTTGACAATGCCTTCAGCTAACAATAACACAAAAAGTTATTATCAAAAGGCTATTCCATACAATTGATCGAAATGCATGATCACTAGCTGCCAAGTTTAATTGCAATTTTGCATGGATTAATAAAAAACAAAATTACATATATAAGGTCGCAATTTGAACCCAGGTTCCCTTAGCATGCTAAACAAAAAGCACCCCCCCCTGACTAACACATCTTACCTAGTTATATCAAGAACTAAGTAACTAACTAGAAGTGTTTGTCATGTCTTATCTTGCCTATAGGGCAGAAAGCATGTACAAGACTCCCCTGAAGATTGCAGTATTACAGCCGGGACTTGGAGTCTAAATCCTAAGTTTGACGTATAACTGATATAGTCTAGCAGGTAGTGCATGTGCTCTCACACAAACCCTGGTGCAAACACGCCGCTAAGAGTTTGAATCCAGCCTGTGACATTTACTGACCCCATTCCACCCCGATTCTACCCATCATTCCTTGTCTCATCTCCCCTATATACCTATAAATAAAAGTGGCAGAAAGACTCCGCCCCCCCACACAAAAAAAGAATACACCTTCTAATTCATCTTCCCACCCTTATTTCTCCCTCAGAGCAGTGACAGAGAGAGTGTGAGCGATGTGAAGCTATTTCTACTGACTGCCAACCCCCCCCTCCACCCAGTCTCTCTCTCTCTCTCTCTCTCTCTCTCAGTCCGTCTCTCTGGAGTTCTTGCCGTTCCCCTCAGTCTTCTGAAGGCGGGTTAATTAGCACTCGCCTCCTATTTGTATCTGACAGGTGGAGAGCCCGCCCCCCCAGCTGACTGACAGCTCTCTCGTTTACCCACACGGCTGCCTGATTCACTCAACCGTTCTCTCGTTTACTCCCCAAAGTCCTCCCTCTCTCTCTCTCTCTCTCTCTCTCTCTCTGGTCTTTCTCATTCGCTCTCCTTAGGAAACACATACCGACGTTCATCTTAAATACAGATGTGTAAACATAAACCGATTGTGCCGTTTTAAAAAAAAATGGGTCACAGGAATTTTGATCTAAAGAAGGACATGCTAGCAAAGCTCAGCTGTTGTCCAGAGGTCACCCTGCCTCCTGCTCGCCCCCCACAGACCACAGACTAGTCAGTCAGTGAGGTTGACTAGTTAACCAAAATGTCTTCGTACTTTTGTTTGTTATGCTATATTAAACAGTGGGGCTTTAGTTAGCAATGCGTGCAGCCATTAATGTAGTGAGTTCCCAATGCAAAACCCCCTATAAAGTTACAGCCAACCAATCGACTAGCTAGTTTGAAAACACATGTATTCTGTAATGTATAATATATATTACATGCTCATGTTACAAACAAAAAACAACAAAACGAAAACTTTACTGTGAAGGCTAACCTGGCTTCTTAAACTGAGCTAAACCCAGGAGACCACAGGGTCTTGTGTCCCAGACTGGGGAGGGAGGGTCAGCTGCACATCACCACAGGGGACACAAGAAAAGGGGGCGAGAGGGCGAGAGAGAGAGAGAGAGAGAGAGAGAGGTGAGTGTTGTTAACAGCCAGGGCCCAACCTTGGCCGGTTGCAGGGCAGTGGAGCGAAGCAGCGCAGTGAATGTTCTCCATTTGATCTGAGTTTTTTTCCCAAGCGCTCCTTAGGGAACCAGTGTTCCAGATTCTTCCTCCAGCAGAGCCTCCCCTCAGAATCAGCCCACGATACGACACACACACGCACGCATGCACGCACACTCTCTCCACTATCACCCACACACATTTCACATACACATTCAACGGCTTGTGCTCGCAAACACTAATCTAGACTCATAACCTAATAGATTCACACACAAATATAAATACAGAGACGAGACAATATGAAGGCAGCCAACAACGCGCGAAGTGCGAACTCACGCAAGCACGCCCGCTTGCGCAAACCACAGTTCCAATAGATGTGTGACTGCAAGCCTGTAAACAGACATGTTATCAGGGCGTAGGGTCATTTAGAAAAGTGCTCTGCCAAAAATTAAAGGGATGACTGTGGAACTTTCTGAAAAGGTTGTAACTTCTATAAATATAATGATTCCTGCAAACATTCAGGCGTACAAACAAAAAAACAAACATATGCTAGACTTTTTCCACCTCTTTTCAGCCATACACATTACATAAAGACATACAGTATATTAGGGTCTAAACATCTGAAATCACTAGTACAAGTGCTTCCGTTTAACATTTTACTCATTTAATATTTTAAAATTCATTGACATTTTTATAACTATCGTGTTAAAATGTGATGCATGCACTCGAACTGGGATGGAATCATTTCCAAGCATGTTTTGAGAACGTTCCAATCAGCGTCATGTGCGCTTTAAGAAGCAAAAATATTTCTTTACTACCAAAGAAGTACGATCATGATGTCATTGCACAAATATCACAAAACACAATTCACAAACTTCAATTCACACTAAAACACTTTTGCTCAAAGTTTTAAAACATTAAGGTCATTTTTCCTTTAAAGCTGCAATCCATAAAGTTTTGGTTTAAAAATAAACAAAGACAGATGACCAGTCAGTTTTCAACACGATCTCCTTACTATTCCCAGGTTTGTAAGTATATAGTAACGAATTATAATTTAAGCTGTTGGGTCCAGATTTGTGGGAAATGTCTGTGGCTACTATATCAACTCCAGGTAAAGAGGATGGTGCAGCGTTTGTAGCTTTTTCCTACAGCAATTGTTCAGAAATTAAACCAGGTAAGGTCATCCATGCTAAGAACATAACTCGGCAGGAATCCTGCAATTTTTGTTTTTAAACTGAGATGGCGGTAGAGAGGCAAAAGTTATGATTGCAGCTTTAATAAATGAGATTTATCCACTACAAACGAGCTCAAGCGTTATATAAGCAGCAGGAATTAGACATATAGGAGGTAGGAGATGTATATGTAATGTATAGGCATAAGCAGAGCCGAAGACATCAAAGACAAACGTTCTTCATCTCTAATATTGTCTCGTGTGGAACTCATTTTAGCAGCGATCAATGCCAGCGAGGGAGGAGAGGGAAAAGAGAAAGATGACGAGTCATATGGACAAAGACGATGGCGACAGGGACCGCTAGCAACCATATCAGAGGTTATATTACAGTTGAAAGCCGGAAACAAGAGGACAGCGTGTAAATACGAGACAGGCGCACTCAAACACACACACACTCGTACACAAACAAACACACTGGCACAAACATACGATAGGCTTCCAGATGTATTTCTATATCCAGGTGTCTGTCTTCTGTTGAGGGAATAGAAATTTCATTTCGTGGCGTGGCGTGGCCGTGCTTGAATTGAGAGAGAGAATATTCCTGCTCCGACGGGCACGCGGTCATAATAATAACTGTAAATTGATAGAGTGGCTTTATGAGCCTTCTGCTGGTGTGCTGATATTGGCCAGACTCTCCTAAGGGCCATGGGAACCATCCACTGCTCTCCACAACATGGCCTCCCTGACACACACACTCACACGCACGCACAAAATGGCGTGTGTTTGTCCCTTATCTGATGAAGTCACCAGCAGTGTGCTACTCTCTCACCCATCAGACCAGCTCCCAGGAGCGTGTCGAGAACTTGTGTCTTTCTTTTACGATTTATTTTATTTACGCTGTTTTTTTCTATTGTGTTTATTAATGATAGTATTCATTTTATAATAATTAGTATCCTTGCTAATAACAACAACAATAATCTGAGCGTTTTATTAAACGAATACAATCTATGAGTAAATCATCTAGTTTTCATTACTAGTAAAATTATATCATTTTTAACTTAAGAATTATGATCCTATATTATTCTTAATTAAAGCTGCAAAATAAAAAAAAACAGTTATATAAAAGTATAAAAAGTCAGTCCATGACAGATCTGTGAAGGTTTATAAAAAAATTATATTTATTGCGAGCGGTCTGGTCAGATTTCTCTGAAATGTCGGTTTGGCTTCATCTGACTTCAACATAAGTAAAGAAAACCTGCAATATCATGGTTCAAACAGAAGTGGCGGTAGTGAGGCAAAAGTTTCCGATTACAGCGATAAATAGTAACAGTTTATTATTATAATAATAATAATAATAATAAAATGGAAAGAGAAATGTGATTGGTCCAATCCCCCAGCCGTGCCGTGGCCCCAGATTATTCAGCAATCTTAACTTCTCTTACTCATGGGAACTGCATTTTATCTTTTCATTTCATTCTCTGGTCCTCCTCTCCAACATGTTGATCTCTGATGACTTGGGAGTCGAGATCACATTTAAAATCCAGGGCCGTGACTTCATCATTTTGTAAGCAGCCAAGAAAATGGGAGAGTGTTGTGTGTCACACTGTATTGTGTCCCCTCGGAAACACAAAGAAACTGCTATAATGATCATCTATGTGACTTAAGATGGTGACTTAAGACTGTTTCATACGTCTGAAAACATACCAGAGGATTATTTAAAAAACTGCATAAGGCTGCATTGGAAAAAAGTCTCTCTCTCTCTCTCTCTCTCTCTCTCTC
>JAZGTJ010006976.1:0-23802 GCA_036877575.1 Botia almorhae
GTGTGTGTGTGTGTATAGTAGGAATCCTATAATCTATGAAATATGAATATTTTAGTGTCTCTTAATTAAGACTTATCATTTTCTGACATTTTAATATTGCTGGTGACAAAGAGGTGTTTTTTTTAACCTGAGAGTTGTCAAGTCAGCAAAAAACAGGGTGGACTTTATAGTGGACACTGTAAGCAGCAGATAATGAATATATAAACACTCCTCCACAGTGCATGAAAGAAGGAAAGAACTGAGACACAACTTACCAATGCAGATCACAGCGGTGAAGGGTTGATCTCATATGATGACACATACTCCACTTCAGGAGCCCACGTGCTACCACACAACACACACACACATCAAAGTGGCTTTGATCACTGCACACACAAGCACGCTGTGCAGGTAAACAGTGGAGAGAGAATGGAATACTAACTTAGGCTGTTGCTTAATGCATGCTGTGCAGTGTGCTTTTTTTTAAATACCGTGTAAAACAATATGCAGATGTGGTGATTGTTTTGAGTGGCGTTGTTTTGGAATATTGCTACGTTGCTATCTGCACTATTTTGCATATATTAATGTGTTTTTTTGCCTTCGCACATCTGTGTTTGTATAAAAAAACTGTTTAACTTCTAGCAGTTACTAAAGTGATGTTAAAAATCACAGCCAGGTTCATTCATCCTTTTGGAAATAGTAAGTCAAGTCGAGTGAATTGCATTGTGGGATTGGCTTACAATACTCCTCGTAGTATGCTTTGTTCTATACAGCACATTTTGGCAAATGTAGTAGGTCATCTGGGTATCCTGTGCATACAGACAATTAGCATACTGTGTACAGTGTACAGCAAATACAGGACGGCGGTATGCTTCTCCAAACATAACCCTTGTATATTAACACAGAGGGGATTGTGCATTAATAATCCCTCAACAGCTGTGTGTATTTTAATACAACCTGTTATAATGACAAAAGACCCTTAAGAGCGCTGAAAAAAATCACCTTTGAAAAATGAGTTCTGTCTATTTGAGGAGAAGCTTAAAATAGCGGCTAAAACCTCTCGTGACTTTCCCCTTTCCGCTCTAATTTCCGTTAAAATGATGTTGAATATAGTGATGCGTCCAGACATTCTGACAGACAGGCAGACAGATCAACAGACGGCCAGACAATCTGAAAGGGCAGGAAACCTGATATAAGCTGTGTCCCAAATGATGTACTACACATCGTGCACTCAGCCGTCCAGTGTATACATTTAAGAAGGTTAGCATTGTCCCAAATGGAACACTTAAATTTATTTTAACTACATAGAAACGTTTATTTTTTTCAGGTGGAGGGAAATGATGATAGAAATGCACGCAATATCTTGCACTAGCTTTTACACACGTAGCTGCAATATTTATTGCAGTATTTACATAACAGAACTCTCAGCGATTGTTTAAAACGATGTCCGCAGTTAACAGTTAAAGAAATAAGAGTTCATCTCTGTCATTTGATGTGCTAAGAAATGCAATTATTTATGAGCTATTTCTTTCATATTAGAGCTACTGTGTCTTCAAAAAATAGCTGGGGACTTAAGTCTCGCTTAAAATGTAGGATTGTCACTGCATTAGGTAACAAGATATCAAACCAAGAGGCATTTGTTTGAAAGCAAGCCTGTTTTTTTAAGCAACTTATTTCATGAAAAGATTTGTTTAAATAATTTGCCTGTGAAGTTACAGTAAATGGAACATGTTTACCTTCAATTTTTAATGAATTACGCCTGTTTTTTCTGTGCTCGGCCAGTTGTGTAAAGGGACACTAAATTCATACATTTACTACAAATGACCTTGAGACCAGCTGGATAAAGGAAAGAGGTCTAGCATCATTTGTTTGCCAGCTGATTTGATATTTGAATGTAATGCGTTTTAAAGTGTGGCTTACAGTAAGTGGTTCAAATATTTTTGGAGCCACTATAAAGGCTTGGGAAACTAGATTATAACATGATCTGTTTTAGCGTTCTTTGTCATTTGAGATATTGCATCATGAGTTTATTAATAGGATTTATGCTATTTTTATCTTGTTAGGCCAAGGCATTTATTTTGATTTGAAAATAGACCCACACTTCATACAAATACTATTTTTACTCAGTAATGTAATTGCATATTTATTTTTTGAATTCATTCGGATCAAACGTAAAATGGAGCTGTCTAATGGATAAATGCGTTTGCTTTGATGGTTGACCAGCCTAGCAGATAAAAATCTCACAGTCACTGGAACCAGATTTTACAACGCACTGTGCAGATGTATTACTGTAGATATATAGTTCACAATCTGCCTTACAAGAGATTGAGCTGTATGACATCAGCGGAGTGGGCAGCAGATACTGGAAGATATGAAAACACGTGGACAGTAACTGCAAGAGAGAACTCACTCCCCTGGGCAGGGAGAGAGGTGGTGGAATATACAGAGAGAATGTGTGTGTTTTTTGTGGATGAGAGAGAGAGAGCGAGAGAGGTATAGGAACAGGCAAAACCAGAGAAAGCGAGTGTGTTTGTGTGCGTTTGTGTTCTGAGTGGGCTTTTCTTCTGCTGTGAACCTCCTCATTGTTATGCAACTCACAGAGCGAGAGACTCACCCTGGACAGGACAGCAAAGTGTTTTGGAAAAGACTCTCGCCCTCTCTTTCTCTCTCTCTGTCTCTCTCTCTATCTCTCTCTCTCTCTCTTAGACACACACGCACACACTAATGCACACACCTGGGTCTCAAGGCTGTCTCTTTTCAGAGCTCACTTATAAAATGTGCACACATACACACACATACACACACATTTGGTCTCTACATTTAAAGGCATAGATCACCAAAATGGAAACGAACATCCTGTTATTACTTACAAACCTTACAATTGTGACTTTCTTCTGTGGAACGTTTAAATATGTGTCCTGCCATCATCCTCCCATACAATAAAAGTTTAAAAGTGAATGGGACAGGGCAACTGAGCCCCAAAACTGACAAAAAGCACCATAAAATAGTTCATATGCTTGTACACTATATTCCAGCTCATCTGAGGCAGAACTATAGCTTTATATGAGGAACAGACTGTATCTGAAGTTATGTAATCTATCCTTTGCTCTGGATCTCAAATATCGTTCATCTTTGTATGTATTCAGACACGAGGAAGGTGTTTAGTGGAGAATGCTTTACATTTTAGTGGCTAATGGTTTACATTTCGTTCTGTTCCTCACACAAAAGTGTCATGTGCCTTTATATGTCTGTTCAGTATGTGGAATATATCGTATTGACTATCTTTATGGTATGTATCATGCGTTTATGTCTGTTTAGGATCTTGATAGACGCCGGTCGTGTACTTTCAGCATGAGGAACAATTCACCGTGAACATTCAACTTCTCCATCTGTACTCCACAGAGGAAAGAAAGCCACAGGGGTTAGGAACAACACGGAGAAACGAGTAAACGATGACTGAGTTTCAATTTTAGTACGTCTATTCCTTTAATTGAAGGTGTTCCTAAATCCACACAGCCCACCACAGTCGTTGCGCACGCAGCGTTTTTGGGGCGGACTTTAGGACCATGGAGAGTTCTCCCACAGTAGCGAGCGCACATAGCGCGTCTTGAAGAGGAAACCCCCACAGGAGCGCTTGCTGCCGGATACCTGAGACATCTCAAATCATCCCTTTCCTCGCGCCGCATCTGACTGAAGAGCGCACGGCGCGCCACGGAATGCGCAGGACTGTCCGCTGGATGAGGGCGCGCGGTCGAGACATGGGTCCCCTTCATCGTCTTTGAGTTTTTATTGCATTGTGATGTGATAAAGTCATAGAGACCCTTTGGAAACCCGTTGAAATCTCGGTTAAGCAACGTCGGTATTGGAATAAACTCAGCTGCTGAATTTCTCTGTACGGATGGATCATTTTGTCAGATTCCCCGTTCGTCGTGATGCGCGCTCTTTCCTTTATCAAGTGTCTTATTGACTGACCGCGGATCAATTTCTGGACGTGGGCTGACGGTAAGCTCGCGCTCAGTTTACCGAGCGAAGTTTGAAATGTGTGTTTTTGGAGAGAATTCATGGCGATGCGGGGGTGGCGAGTGGATCTGCGCTGGCTCGTAAAGATGCCAGTGTACCCAGACCTGTACAAAATAACGTCTAGATGTGGAGTTTGATGCGCAAACTGTGGCAACTCGTTTTAATTAGGGTAGAACCAAACTCACGAACCCGTCACGATCGCGCACCGGTCGTATTTCACGACAGAATCAAAAAATAAATAAATAAATTGTATCGCATTAAGATAGTTAAGCCCAGACCTGGACCGTTATGACTTCTTTGCTTTGTGACATGTTAATGCCACTGAAGTACCCCCCACCCCCATTACCGTACTGCGAAAAATACAGGTATATATATTACTGACACCGTGTAAAGTATTTATACATCATGGACGTATTTTCTGTACTTCGGTTTTTGCTGATTTTTCAAAATCTGTGCGCAGACGGATTTATATGACTGTACTACCGTAATAACAATCCAATGTGAATGTTCATTAAGAATGATAAGAATTACGAACAAACTCCAAAGTGAAGCATCCGAGCACGACACGGCAATGAAAAGGAAAATGTCATTTCTTGTTCATTTTGATCGTGAGATGGATTGTGGGGTTTTTTTTCTTTAGATTTCCTGATAAATACAATTTCAGGTAGGTTTCGTTAACACCTCAATATGAACCACGGACTTTGCATATAGGCGCAAAAAAGCGAAGGTTTTAACGCTCGTTTTTTTCATAATTGGCAAAGCGAAGGTTCAATGCTTATTCCAGTTGCGCTACATATGTAAAACCACTGTTAATATAATGATATATGATCTTACGATTTAGCATGTTTGGAACCTAAATAAATTCAGGAAAGCAAATGTGATGCGCGGCTTGTTTAAAGGCGGTGTTTGCGGGAGTATTGCACCCTCCTGCGATGGTATGGACAGAACACACACACACACACACATTTTCACTCACACACTCACTCACACACGCACTGCAGTGGCGTCTGATCACAGTCTGCAAAGAGAGGGAGAGAGAGAGAGAGAGTGCGCATGGAAGTGAACAACAATCTGTGCCTACATAACCGGCTGTTTCAGTCTCTTGTGAGCTTTTCACACTTGGAATTATTAACCCTGTGTCGTTTTTGAACCCAGGGTAACTGTACGGTAATCCTGGGTTACCTTGTTCCATGTTTCCTACTGTTAATCTTTAACATGGGTTAGTAATTAATAGTCAGATTTAAAATGTATTAATCTTGGGTCATTTCTCTTTGCATATTTGCGAGGTTAATAACGTTCATTGGTGAAGTACAGCAGAGGTGCTAGACCTGTTTTAATAACTGCTTGACTTAAGGAGACTTTTTGGAACAGACAGTGCACAATCTGTCTCCTCCCTTGACTGTTCGACATTTTAACTGCTTCCCACATTTTCCTAAACTAAACATGGCCTGTGAAGATTTTTGTGACTGTTCTTATTAACATATCGTGTTTAATAATATTTAATACTGTTTAGTTTATGAGTTATTGTCTGTTGCATTGTCCTTTAGACAGGGTTGAAACTGATGGCTTTCCTAACCCAGGATTAAAAGTGGCCTTAACCCAGTGTTAAAAAAATGACAAGCCTCATGGCTGGTCTGGTTTTACAACCTGCTGGTAAAAACATTTCCTGTTATTTCCTAGAGTAATTGTTGCTACCAAATAATTAAAGTTCTATCTGTTTTATATGTTATGTGGATTCTGGTGGTTGCATAGACTAATACAACTGTTTAGTGCACTTTGTAGGGTGCAACAGCTCACGAAACAGGGCACAAGAATCATGTCAGAATTAACAAACCCAGTGCGTGGAAATGAAAACATGTCATGGTTGAAGATCTACAATTCTGTTTCGATGAATATTCATAAACACCCACGAAGCAAAGAAACCATGTGCCTCTCACACAAACTCTCCATTTTATATGTGGTCTTTCCTCATTTGTTGTCTGATCAGTATCAACAAGTGAATTACTAATACAATTGATTACTGTAGGTTTATCCCTCAAACGTGTGCCAAGAATCCACAGATGAAAAGTTGACTAAAATGGCTTTGACAGCACCATTGACTCCTCTTAAAGAAACTGTCACTCAGGTTTGGATGTGGCATCGGGCACAGGTTGTGTTTATTGTGTGTGTGTGTATGCACGTTTATAAAGAATGCATCTAGTTCCATGGCATGGCTCTTATTGCCTAGGGTGAGTTTGAAGGAGGCCACGCACACACTTTTCCCCATCTGAGCTATGTAGAGCAGAGGAGATCCAAGAAGATCTGGCTGTAGCGTGTGTCACCACCAGCAGCACTTGGATGCCCTATTAATAAGCAAGGCATGTTCTGTCATGAGCTTTATTTTGCCTGGAGCAATAGTTAGCCACTTGTCAATAAAATCTGTGAAGGAGGTATAGTGGAAACCAGCAGGAAACCAATAAGTGTTCGAAGCAGCACGCTTTGATGTGACCGGTGCCGTGATTGGTCATTTGACTGTGAGGGCTTCTGAAAGAACAGTTCTCTGTTTGAAGGAGCCGAAGTACATCTGCCAGAACGTTCTTAGCTCTGATACATCAGCAGGTCGAGTCAAGATCACGTATCACTTTTGTGACAAAACCACTGTGACTGTCGCCCCTGATCTATAAAAAGTTAAAAGTCACGTCTGTGGCGTTCCGATAAAAGCGTGCATGCGTAATTTAAAGCCTGCACCACTATCAATTTTTCAAAACTTGCTTAAGCAGAATCCACAGTCAAATTGAACTCCAGATTGAAAAGCCATGCCTGGAAAGTTGGCGTAAACAGATTCTGAGTGTGTTGCTCATTTGATTTGATCTGAAATGGCTTGTGTGTTCCAGAAACAGTCGTTTCTATAAAATGGCTCAAATTCTTGTACCCGGTTAACTTTTGAAATCGGTGTATTGGATTGTTTGTGCGTGCGAGCGTACACATGTATGGGAGTTGGTCATATTGTTTTCCCGGCGAAAAAAACGCGCTCTTGAGACCCCCAGTTTCTAAGGGACCACTTTACTGGGCACAATATCAATAAGAGGCTTCTCGCTATCCGTGTGTGTATGTGTTTGTGTGCATGTGTGCATAATGAGAAGAGTTTGCTGTGGGAAAGCCCTCATTATAAAACAGTTTGAGCTCTCAGGCCATTAAAATCAAGTAGAGAGAGAGTGAGAGAGAGAGAAAAAGGGAGAGAGAGAGTGGAGGATTCTCAGGTGGATTGCTGATGATTGAAACAATAAGCTCATTGTCTATTGTCTTGTCAGTAATGACTGCTATTGGAATCCGTTGGGTTGAAGGCTGTTGTCAGCTCTTGTCCAGGTGATGTGACCTGTGGTATATGCCGACCGATCAGCATCTCAAAAGAATAGTAATCGATTGGTATTAAGAGAAAGCGAATGTCATCGATTTGGGTCGGCGAGAAGGTGCAGATCTCTTTGGAAGATTTTATGCACGAAAAATGGCGGCGAAAGACCTTGATGGGTTTCACGTTCGGAGAGCACACGTGCAGGCGTCAGACCTCAGCGCTGATGGAGGGGATTAAAATTTGAGAGATATACAAATGACACATGCACATACATAAATAAATACAATGACTGTACGGCGTATATATTTGTACACTGGCGTGCAGTGCGGAATATGCAACTCAAATTGATGCGTGCGCGCATAAACTCATTTACTGCTGGATTTCCTGTGGCTGATGAAGTCTGACATGCAATCTCTCCTTGGGTTTTTTTCAAGCTCTCTTTCTCTCTATTACCGTCATTTTCTATCTCCCTTAAGACTGTCAAGCTGTCAGAACCCTCACTGATTCCCACCGAAAAGTATTGAAACCTGCCGCGTGCATGCCGGTGTGAGTGTTGTGCAGACCCAATTTCATCTCATATGCAAAGACGGTATCAGGCACTTGCAGTATAACAAGAGTTCTCAGTCTATACAGCACTTCTCACACCGACTCTAGTCCAAAAATACTTTGGTGTGTTTCTGTTACCCTGCTGTTCATTTGTTATTGATTTCAGACAGACGGTAAAATTCAACACCCGATCTCTCTTTATGGCCACAAAATTTCTCTATTTTATTCGCACGGCTTGCGGTGGCCGCAGTTCGATGAAAGCCTCATTTTTGTTCCCCCTCATCATTTAACCTTGAAGTATAAGCTCGCGACAACCGCGCTGGATTCTGAGCTTGACAAGCTTTGATGGAATTGGGTATCTGAATCCATTTTCTGTCCTCTCCCAGATGAGATGGTGCACTCATTTACATTGACAAAACTGAGTCAGGAAGCTAGTCATCAGTCAGAAAAGCAGTCCAATAATGACAATCCCCGTAATTCTGAAAACATTGGTTAGGATGAAGATTCGGATTGAGCTAGAATACTAATTTCCCAGAGGGAAAAGTCACACAGGAACGTATTTAAAGACATAGAGTGGGGTTGTCTGACAGCACTGTTTTCTAATGAAATGCAGTTTACGGTAATGCTTTACAATAAGGTTCAGCTGGTTATCATTGGATAATGCGTTAGGTATCATGGACTAACCATGAAGAATGAATTCATTGTTCACAATTTATTAATCTAGGTTCACGTTCATTTATAAATTATAATATTGTTCATTGCTAATTCATGGCCATTCATAATACATTAACTGCTAATGTTAATTTATACTACTTGAAATGTGAAAATGTATTAGTATATGCAGAAATTCACACGAACCATGATTTATAAATGCTGATAAAGGTATTGTGCATTGTTTCATTGTAAATTTAATGTTACTTCATTGCATTAACTTATGGTAATAAATTAAACCTAATTGTAAATATATATATATATACATGCAACAATACATATATATATATATATATGTGTGTGTGTGTGTATAATACATATATAGTAGTAATTGCTCTTGTTAGTTTGCATACATTTGTCACATGGCTTTGTTGGTAGGTTCACATCTAATACAAAACATTTAATTTGTATTATTTTACAATTTGATTGGACAATAGGTTAGTGTTTGTTGCGTTATGCTAAGATTTGCTTGGCTCATGGTTATGATAGGAATACTGCACTGATGGTTAGTCTTTATAGAATGTAATTGGTTTGGACGCTGGAGTGTCATTGGTGAGTAATGATGTTGGTAATGCTTTGTACATTCAAGTATCAATTGTGAAGCAATGTACTGTCAGATGGTTATTAGACTTTGATGTCTTTGTGAGATGTTTTTCTGTTAATGTCATCAGGTGATACCCCAAATGTTTTCAAATGTGATTGTCTTTCTCTCTCACTTTTAAATGAAAAAAGATCACAAGCACGACTGTATTGTGCATACCCAGAGGAAAATGTTTTTGCTCGCGAGTTTCTCTTCGAATCCCTGGTGACTCAATGAAGTTCTCAATTATGTTTCATTTAAATATCAACTTTGTCTCTGATTTTTTTGTAAACAGTCATGAAACAGGAAGTGGATACAATGGCTCCTGAGACAGTTTGGTCCTGAGACAGTTTGATAAGAAAGTAAATTGATTGTTGATTGTTGTACCAGAGAAAATCAGAGCACTGTTTGAGACATTGCTCAGATCACTTCTGGAACGCTAGAAGACACACGTGAGAAGCAGGACATTTAATGAAAAAAGAAAATTGAAATTTTTGTCCTTGCTTACTCACCTTCATGTTGTTCCAAACCTATATTACTGGCTTTCCTTTCTCTCAATTGAACCTAATTGCTGTTCAAAAGAAACAACTGCGAGATTACATTTGTGATTTTTTCTTTTTTCCTGTGAGAAAATATGACTCACTTCAGCTAACAACAATAGTAATCTCAGTGGTATACTAGCAGTTAAAAACAAACAGTAAATCAAAATGTATTGACTGAAACTTCATTATTAACATACAGATTGTTATGGTTCGCTTGTTAAGCCATTGTGCTCAAAGAAACATTTGCAAGAATTGCAAAAACTTCTGCCTTGTTTTTGTGATGCAGCTTTTGGGTTTAGCTTTTTTAATGCAACTTTTTTATTGATGTTTTTCAGCTAGAGAGACAGAAAAAAGGTTTTGACTGAATAACAATTTGACAAATGGTCTCTTTTTTGTGTATGTGTTTTATATTTTTTCTCCTAAAAAAGAGACTTTTCTTCTTGACTTTTCCTTAAACTACTGTTATTTTTCCTTATCCATGAGCATTCCCGACCCATCCACCAGCAGGATTCCCAAAATCATGGAAAACTGTATTTTAAAATGGTGATTTTCACCCTTGGATAAGTCATGAGAGCTGATGCATTTCAATAGTGAGTGTAAGCGTTTCTAGTTCTGCTCTATTAAAATATTTCATTGACTAAATATTGCTCTTTGTGAATTCTCCTGAAATATGATATGATATGCTTGGGCCTGCTAATGTCAGTCTGTCAATTTGATGGTAATGGCCTTCAAATCCAAATCTCAGGACATTTAGAGTCTTATTGGAAACATTTGTTTCCTAATAAGTGAAATCATTCAGATCTATTAACTCCAGACATAGCTGACTGGATAAAAATACAGCAGAATAAGGATAAAAATGCACCAGCAACCTCTACAAATGATTATATCACAAAGAACTATAAAGGTCATGGAAATTCATTGGTCGTAAGGTTTGTGGACCTTGCGTAGGTTAAACATATACACCTTTCATCATGTCCTGTCGGATGTTATTAAAATAGAAGACCTTAAGTTTCCTGCACAAGGCGAGCTTTTTCCCCCCTTTTCTATCCATTATGTTTGCTGGCCTTTTGACCATCTATTATCTGTTCTTTTTTGACTCCTGACTGAGAATGCGTCTGTCTGGTGAGGGGATTAGTGGTGCTGTGTGTCTGGAGGTGGTGTAGGAGAGCGGTAATACTCAATAATTAATCACCATCAGCAGCGCGGAGCATGGAAGAGTACTCAGGGGTCCCTTGTTAGCCGAGGCCGATCACTGAAGTGTGAACAGTCTGCAAGCCACTTAAACCACATACACACACACTCTTGATCAATATTCCCAACTTCAATCCATGTTAAGGGCATAGAAAGACTGATAGATGCGTGTTCTCCGACTTTTGAGAGAAGGTGATGGTCACAGGGGAATAGCTGTAGTCAAGGTTACGTGTTCACTAACAAGTGCACAACATAAAGAAACTTTCAAGAGTCTGTATTAGTGTATATTTTTATTGTTTCTCATTTCCTGCTTATGCACTCAGTCACACACACGCTCAAACACACACACACTTTATGCCCCCGAGCATGTTCGACTTCCACTCTGATATTTGGCTGGCAAGAAGAAGCTGGAACTGCCACAATAAATAATGGAGTCCACAAAGACCAGCTTGGTCTTTATCTTTTCTTCCGTACTTGCACAAACACAAGCCCACACCTACAGTAACACACGCACACGCACACACACGTCTATTTGGCTCTCTTGTGAACTGTCATATATGTAATGTCTGAATATAGATGCAGGACTGGTTGTCCTTGAGTCATTCGTTCTGCTGTGTCGTAAGTGTGTGTGTGTGGGTTTTAACGGTGTGTGTATCTGTTCATAACTCAGCACTCTTCCTCCAGGGGCACTGTTATATTTACCGCATGGTAAATGTGTTGACTGTCAGGCCTGGAGGTGTGGAGAGTTTAAATTGGATTAAATCATAAAATCACCGCATCAATCATTCACAGCTGGGCCTTCCACCACACGCCTGTCCGCGTGCATGCGTGTGAGCAGGCGTGCATGCGTGTGTGGATATTAGCTCCAATGAGAAATAAGAAAGACCTTCTGTATACATCCCTCACTGGAGCGGTAATTGAATTGCCGGTGGTGACTGTGGATGGGGCATCATTCGTAGACTGATTTGATCTGAAGAATGTTCTACGAAGGAGACTGTCAAAAGGTGTGACTGTATTATTAGTGGGTTTTGCAAAGGTAAGCATCTCTATTGCTTTTGAGCAAGCCGTAACCCTTAATCTTTGTAAGTCTTAACTGTAAGTCGTAATCTCTGTCATTACTGATAACTTAAATCTTGCGGATTGTTGAAGTGAGGTTTGCAATTATTTCACAAGCCATCTGATGGTTTTCGCGCAGCGGATGATACACTGAAGGAGAGACCCGAGCTGTATCTAAAGACAGAATATCAGAAAGATTTAAAGATACAGCCTTTTAAATTGGTCGGGTGAGATAATGCCTAGCAACCACATAGCGATGCACTATAGCATAGCAACACCCCGGAAACCACCTGCAACAGCTTAGCAGTGAGTTTTGCATGGGCAAGCACCTCTCACATTTTCCGAAGATGTAAAAATGCAGTTCAGACTGATGTTTTACCTCGACGTTCTGTTGCATATTAATCGATTTTGTGTAATGGCTTAATTAAAGCTGTAATCAATGATCCCATACACATTAACTGCTGGCTTGGAAAATGTGAAATCCTTACATTCTACCTTTCCCAATTTTTCAGCCTCTCTCGGTCTGTCTCTTTCTGTCTCTCTCTCCTCTTTTAGAACCTTGAGATTATGTGTGGGAGAGGGATGATAAGCTCTTTAAAGAGATCACAAGAGCACTTTCTCTCTTTCGTCCCTCTGTCTTTTAACACACACACACACACACACACACGCAATGGACACATCAACACTCCCACACACACAAAATAAAGTCTATTAACCTCTCAAATGCTACTGTTCCTGATGGGATTTAGTCCTTCCAGTGTCTGAATTTGGCATGCAATTCATCATTGGTAGAATGTTATTGTGAGATAATTATGCCTGAACAGGAAGGGTTTGCGCACACTTATTAAGTTTACATTAATGACATTAAAAAGCTGGGAGACGGGTTATGTAGCTCTTATTGGATCAGGTGTAGCATGTAACATATAAAAGTCTCGGATGGAATTCCAAGAATACTGTTTAGCTGCAGGGAACAATTTAGGGGTCTGCGAAGTGACAGAAGCAGTGCATCATGGGTAAATCACTGTGACAGGGTTGTAAAAAAGGGGATTATGAACCTGAAATGTTGTTAGGGGGCCCTTATCCACCAGAGATCTAAAAAAAAACAAGACTGAGGCTATTGACTTGATTTGTCAAGCAATGGCAACATTGTCCAGCAATGTGTTGAAACTGTCTTAATTGTTTAAACAATTTAAACAAATTCTCTTGTATAATTATCTATATTATTATATACATATACACAGTATAAAGAGAGAGGGAGAGACGGAGAGAGAGACAGAGTCATACTGCAGGGCTATTTAAATGAATTAATGATCTAAATTCTCAACTATCCTTATAGTACATTTGCGCTTGAATTCAGACACTGAAGCCTGTGTCTTTTTATTAATGAATATTTCAGCCAATTGCGTGTTCGATGGACTTCAGAAGCTTGTACATAGCGTTCAGATATCATGTTGGTCTTTCTAATCGCTCCCCTCATTTATTCTGTCACTTTGAAATGGAGATGAATTGCAATAAATTATTGCAGCGTGTCTTTTTCTTTTATTACTGGCTTCTTTGTTAACTTGCTTGATTAAAATGAACGTGGGTATTATTATATTATAGTTGCTTTCGTGTGTTTTCCAACTCTTCATTGAATGTTGTTTAGACCTGTATAGCATAAAGATTCATACACAAATGCCAGAATAGCACAATGTACTCCCTGACTGTACGAGCAGCTATTTGCAGAAAGGAGAAAGAGGAATCTCATAAATTGCTACATACCCACTGTATATATTTCTTTGCAGTGACCATATACTGTATGTCCTTCATTACTCAAAAGAGACAGAAAACAAAAATAATAATTGAATTTAATTGAATTGAATAATTTCAGCTCATTCTTTTATGAAACTAATTTGGTTCTGTGTGAAAATAGACTTCTTTAACCTCTTAGATGTGAAGATGGTATGGATGTTGCGCACAGCCAGCAAACAGAGATTAAAATAGATTTCAAATATTAACACAGAACTCAGGTGATTGAGTGGCTTTGTGGAAAGACACAGAAATCAGATAAAATATGAAGAAGTCATGTGTTAATATGATTTGACCAAGAAAGAACTGCTGAAAGATTGTATCTCTCTTCGCTTTGCTTCACGCATATGCATATATATAGAGGAAGTAAAAAAGTTAAATTGTCTGGATTTGGGAGAAATTCAATTCTGCAGACGGTACACATTATTTCCAGAACTTGGTAAATAAAGTACAAAAGAGGAAAAAATCCATTATAAAAAGACTGAACTGTACAACTGGTACAACTCACATACTCACTTTCTTTTTCATATATTGTTGTGGAGGATTTTGACATGTTGTATTTTATATAAGACAAGGTAGACAAAAAAGGCAGAAAGTTACTTGGTATAAATATTGATGTATATACTCAAACCAATATTCATTGTTAACTTGCACTGTGGTACTTAATAATAAGCACATATTATTGCATGCGTATTGAATGCGTGTTTGATGAGGAAAATAAAAATCATGTGATTCATTTAAAGCCACATAAGACATGCTGATTTAAAGCTGTGGTTTGTTTTTGTGCCACTGGTGGCATCAAACTAAATTCCAAACAGAATGACCATTTAAACGTGTTGCCCAAACAGACAGTCCCGCCCCAAACTTCACCATTGGTTAAATCAGAAAGTGAAATGATAAAACATTCAAAAAAGCAGAGCAATGTTTGAAATCACAGAAAAGATTTCCCCTGCTAAAAATACCAGCATCCGTAACCATGCTGGTTCTGGCTGTTAAACGCTGGTTATTGCTGGTCTTGTGCTGATCTAGCTGGTGCACCAGCATAGCCATGCTACATGCTAAAAATCTAGCTAATGATGCCAGATACATAATAATCCTACTGGTTAAGCTAGTTAAATCACCCAGTTGGTACCCAGTTCACTAGCATCCAAAACACAACATATGTTGGTGGTCAGTCTACTATTGGCTTTCTTCGTAGTTGTCTCAGCAGATTAAACAAGGATCAGAGAAAATATGTTGAGACACTGAGAGGAAATGACACACTTTAATCCTGATTTTAGAGGCAAAGCAAATGCAGGATTGGATGTGCTTATGCGGGTGATTGTATGTTGCCTGTATGACGTGAGGTCTGTCTCTGTGCTTCCATCAGGCTGGAGAAGAAGATGACAGCCCTCAACTCAGTGCTGTTTCTGCTCTGCGGTGTGTCTGTGTCTATGACGCTGAAGGTTGTGTCCAAGAGAGGCTCAGGTACGTCCCTCCCTCTCCCTCCGATTGCTCACAGAGTCTTAAAACGTAGCATCAAATAGTATTTTACGCCATAATGAAGGCTGCTATGCTAAACTGTGCTCACGGCCCATGCGACTGTACATATTAAAGCTTGATTTAATGCAGTATTGACGGTGAAGGTCACTGGCGTGCGCTCCGAGCGCCCGTGTGTGCGATTTCCCTCATGCGCAAGTAGGCATCACCAAACCACACACGCACACACACACACAAATGAGAACACGTGTAAACACACACATGCAATCTTTCAACAGAGAACAGGTTGGGATGAGAGTAGTGCCAGCCCATCTGTCAGAGGTGATACTCTAATGTGTGTGTGAGGGAGGGGGGTGTTTGTGGGTGTGGGTGTTTTAGATAGCGAGAAATGTGTGTGTGTGTGTGTGTGTGTGACTGACTGACTGGGGAAAAAGAGCATAAAATGAGAGCCAAGACCACCATGTCCTCCAGATAATTAGGTGCAGGGAGGTGTTATGAGTTCAGCTGCAGCTTGATGTTTTTCAGGACAAAAAATAATATTTCCTGATACTTCGGTTTTCTCTCTCCTGTAGCATAATGAGCACACGGAACAAGAGTTACTCAATTACTGAAACTCAAGCTGTTCACTGAAAAACATCTAAAAATATGAACCTGGTTTCATCGCCGGCTAAAAGAACAGTTTATATGCATATTGTGGAAACTTTTGAGGACAAATTCAGTTCCTCCCCTTAAATTGGGCATGAAATGGCATTCACAAAAACTCTTTAAAGGGTAGTTCACTGGAATGTGAACATTTCGTTGTCATCTACACACTCTTGTGTTGTTCCAAACCCATACGACTTTCTTCCATTAGACACAATAAAAGAAAAACTGAAGCATGTTGACACTGGTTTTGTTTCTATAATGAAAGTAAATGGAAGTCTGTCAGCCTGTAACATTGTGATTAATATATTTGAGCGTTCAGTTGAAGCAAGAAAGTCAAACAGGTTTGGCACAAAATGAGGGTGAGCCATTTTAATTTAATGTTAAGTAAAGCTATAATCTGTAACTTTCGCCTCTCTACCGCCATCTCTGGACCTGACAGCTCGAATTATAAATCATTATTATAGACTTAACATTGAGATTCGGGGTAAGAATTTATGCAAATGTATAATCTTCGCTCATTCTTACTTATTTTTGCCATCTTAATGTCTTCTATTGTTTTATTATTATTGTTTTGTATGTTTTTGACACCAACAAGCACACTGCTTCTAATTTCATTCTATGCAGAGCTGTACAATGACAATAAAGGCTTTCTATTCTATTCTATTCTATTGTGTTCTGGAGATGGTAAAGAGATTGTGTTGTACATTGATCTGCCTTGTACTTGTTTAATAACAGATTTTTGTTTCATTTCTAACCCAAAAAAGTTACAGATCGCGGCTTTAAACAGGATATACTTTTTGCCTTCAGAAAATGAATCATAAGTAGGCATTTCACACCAGAATACTGGCAGATCTGAATGCGAGTTGCTAAAACAATACCTAAATAGCTGTTTGGATGTTGTTTAAAATTATGCAATAGCCCATGTTGCCTAGGTGACATCAGGCAAAAAGGAAAACTCGTTCCAGAGCTCATTACAGCAAGTTATTACATTTGAATGATGATGAAAGATTACAAAGACAAACATTTTTTGGAATAACCGCCACTGATGAATCGTGCACAATAAGACCAGAGACGTGACAGGAATTTTATGATTATTTCAAACAGCCTCTTTCAGAACACGGTCGTTATATGAGAACACACTTCCATGCAGCGGGTTTCTTTGTAGCTCAACTGGTAGAAAACCGCGCTCGCAACACCAGGGTCACTTGGTTCAATTTTCAGTGATCACACATACTAATAAAATGTGTAAATGTCATGGACTGTAAATCGCTTTGCATAAAAGTGTTTGCCAAATGTGGAAATGTAATGTTAATGAAACGCTCGAAATGTATGTAAGATCACTTAACATACAGTCATATGGAGAATTTTGACCATGAGTTTGTTAAAGGCACAGGACTATAAGTGATTTTAAAAAACAAACACAAAAAACACCAAAAGTCACTTTAAAATTACAGTGTTGGAAGCCCACCATTGCTGTGTAATGAAAGCATGCTGGCTGCAAAGTCTCACACAGAGATGTACTCAAATGTGACCTGCAGGGTTCGCTCTTAAAGGAATATTCTGGGTTATTTTCAGTATGCTGTTCACTGCCACCAAAATTAATTGACGCCTTTCTCAGTTTGTGAAACGGAACAGCAATGGTTCTTTCAACAAAAGCCTAGCAGGCAGGTGGGTATCACTGCAGATAAACAATTTAGGTTTTGATTTCAGGGTTTTAAAAATGTTCAAAATCAAACTGTAAAGTTAAACGTTGCATTAATTCATCCATCAAGAATAGTGTCACACCTCAAATGAGGGATTTAGAGCAGAGGTTCTCAAACTTATGGGGTTCGGGGACCCCTTACAGAGGAGACCGTTTTTCAAGGACCCTCAAAAACACATTACACCTTGAGTCATGTTAATAAGACTTCTACACTTTAATGATGGCCATTTTGCTCAGATTGGTTTGGATTGCTTTTGATTACTTTTCGAGTTTTCTTAAAAGCTTTCTTAAAAATCAGCACTAGCAAGACTGCTTTAAGTGTTCTAATAATACAGCACAATTTTATAATTTATAGCGAATTATCATTTCGCGCCCCCCGGCTGTGGATTGCAAACCACCAGGGGTCCTCGAATCCCACATTGAGAACCCCTTGATTTAGACAGTGTCACTGCTCAAGTATCAGACACTTTAACTGGAGAATTTCTGTAAGTGCTTTAGGAACAAAAATACAAGCTTGACAAATTATAATGTGTGGTATTCAGCAGCATGGTACAGATGCACACAGATGCTGTATATAGACCTTAAAGTGAAGGTAGGCAATTTCAAAGAGGCTAGCAATAGCGACCTAACTTTTAATGCATAAGATCCCGCCCCATTCAGAGTGCTCTCCAAAGACAAGCCCCCTTTAGTCGTGCACAGACGTATGCAAATACATAGTATGACAGGCAAGTAGGACATCCTATGGTTCCATTCGGACCAAATGCAATAATTGGACAAACAATTTATGGTCCTGAGCCTTTCACAAAAGATATATAAAAGTATAAATATGTTTATACCCCTTTACTGCTGTCAGGATCTGAAGAGACTTTCAACCGGCATAGCAAAAAAATATTTCTGCGAAGGATCGCCTTCCCGGTCTTTAAATTGAAAATAACCTAGAATATTCTTTTTAATGAAATGGCGAAGTTTGCTGAAACCGGCAGGTAAGTTTTTATTGGACCACGCGTATGCTTGACGCCGTGCTCAGATCAGTGGCGCTTCTGAGCGTATTGCGGCAGTCTCAAAGCTTCAAAGACACTATTAAATGTCAGACACATCAACATCACTCCAGCTCCAGATGAAATAATAACTCTCTCCCCTTCCATCTGATCATCTCAGCAGAGGCCCAAGGCATGGCCCAAACATCACTGTGTGTTTGTGTGTGTGTGTGTGTGTGTGTGTGTGTGTGTTTGTGACTTCGAGCAGCACAAACACACATCTCATCAACACTGCAATTCCCCATGATGTGTTTTAAAGGATTTCACAGCTGTAATTGAACGGGGCCATGTTCAGATTGATTATAAAATATCTTGCTCTAATTTTCTTCTGCTTTATGTGTTATGAAGAACTCGAATGTGAGCGCAGATTCATAAAAAGAGATTTGAGAAATGAGATTGAGGAGAAAGTAATCCTCGGTTACCTTGGAGAAAAAAGGGTACTTGAGAAATATACACCTTTGAATGAAGAGTGATTCATTGATGTGTTTGCCACATTTATAATAATATTCATATTGGTCTTGTGAAAAGAGACCAATATGAAGAGACCAATATGTCCGTCATTTCATAGGATTTTTGCTAAGAAAGGAATGTATTATTTTACAGCTGTTCCGGTGTAAACAAGTGTACCTGTCCAATAATTATTAGTTGTAGACGTTGCATTTGATTTGACGTAAAAACGAGGCTGTGAGTTCTCAAGGTCACAGGTTTGATTCCCATAAGGCACACGAACTGATAACACGTATCAATTGAACTGTAATGACGCTATTAGATAAGAGCGAGTGATGTAATCTAATATAGATGTTACATATGCTGGTGTTTTAAGTGTGGTACGTTCCTCTCGCCATGTCTTTGCTGTTATTAATAAAATACAGAAGTTTAACACACATTTTCATTATAAATCACAGAACGTCAAGTTAACACAAGCTGATGCAACTCTGACGCACACAAACACACAAACGTACGTTTAAAGTGTCGGTTCACTCTCTCTCATTAAGTGCACTACAGTTCCCGCTTTCTCTCTCAATCTATTTCTGTGTTTTTAAATGCTAATGATGGATTAGCCCATGCTCTGGCCTCGGGATTTTCTCTCTTTATTCCCATGTTTGTTTCAGTTTTCTCTCTCAGGTCTCCTTCTTTTCTTTCCCTGTCATGTTACTCTGACCCACAGACCCTCTCTCTTTATGAGAGCCAGTGAAAGGCTTCAAACATCAGAAAAGACTTCAATCCCTCTTTTCTCCATCTTTGTCAACCAAAGGAATTTTTCCATTATTTCCTTTGGAGCTGTGAGAAAGTGGCTCTCTCCTATTGGTTAACAGAGCCACCTGCTCGCACAACGAACCTGCTCGACCTCTGTCGCCATGGCGAACCAGAGGCGGAGGTGAGCGGATGAGAGTTATGGGAAAAGACTAGGAACAAACAGTCGTGCTATTGTCCAACAGAGACCTGTTTGAGGTTAGTGGAAATTAAGGAAGGTCAGCTGGAGGTCAAGAAAAGGTCAAAACAAGGGGCGGGGAGAGAGAGACGCCCGGTCGGCACAGTGCGTCGTCATGGAAATGTCCTCAATTTGCCTGATGCATTCTGACTAAGATAAATTAGAGGCAGACAAAGCGATTTTTGCAATCGTTGGTCCGGGAGAGAGTGGTAAGAATCCATGGGAACAGTAAATAAGAGGAGAAGTGCATTGTGGGAGATTAAAATCACTTGTTCGGCCCAAAACACATCAGCTCAGAAATATGGGCTACATAATGAGTTTATATGAATATACCTACTCAAAACAGCTATAACCATAAAGCACAGCAAAGCAAAGGAGCCCTGCTCTACCCCTTCCCTTTTCTCTCTCTCTCCCTTCTCTCTCTCTCTCTCTCTCTCTCTCTGTCTCTACGGAGAGCAGTAGGAAATGGAAATGCACACTTTATGGGTCTGGGTGATTGGATTTGCATGGCGTCAAGCCAGCACAAACACACACACACAAACACACACACACTAAAGCACAGAAAGTGTCTAAGAGAGCCGTGGTAACTCAAAGTCGACATGACAGTTTTACTGGGGTGCAGTTGCTCTCAGTTTCTAAAGCAAACAGCCATTTACTGTTGCACTAAATAGCAACTAGGGTTTGCCCTCAATATCAGAGAGAGAGAAATTACCGGCTCAAATTCAAGCAGGGAATAGGAAATTACAAACCAACATTTGAGCTTCCTCTTAAAAGAATAGCTGTTAATGTCCAAATGCGGTGAACCAGACGATGGAGATTGAAAAAATGAATTTCAGATTTTACTAAGCGTGATTATATACCATCTCTCAATTACAAATAACTGTTTCATCTTTAAAACTCTCATTTTCTCATTTAATGGAAAATTGGACTTGCCGTGCACTCTGAAAATACTTAGACCTCCTCCATTTCTGTCCGAACTCTTGTATTTATTTCTGAAAGCATTGAATTGATTGTAATTACAGCTGAAAACCCATTTTTACAAACGTCTCTCATGTACAGATCCACTCAATTATTACTGCGACACTCCAAATTGGCTTTAGACGCATTCGCTTTCCTTTGATCATGCGTGAGAGCCTGTACAATCCTGCTCGAGTCTGTCGAATTTGATGCTAGCCCACCTGTGGCAGGATGACAGCGTGTGCCGTACCGCCGCTTCATTGCCTCTGATCAGAGGCCTTCGCCAAGACTTATTAAGACGTTGCAATTTAAGTAAGAGAGAGATATGGTCCATATTCTTAAACGGCTCTTTGTTAAAGCAGAGCATTTGAATTAAATGAGACACAATTGTTAATTTAATTCTACTGTAATTGACTCCAGTGGTGGGGTGTACCATGCTAATATCACAAGAGGAAAAAACTGCCTTCTGGTCGAAAGAGAGAGAGCGAAAGAGTGACAAAGACAGCGAACGAGTATTAGGAGACCTCCAGGGACGTGGTGACCTACAATTAGTGACAGTAACATGATAACTCAAGGCCAACAGCAGTCGATTAGCATATTTCATAATTGATTACGGGAGATCTTCGGAGGACGAATATTTATTCAGACCTAGTTAGGGCCAATTTGAGGGTGAATTAATGAGGAAACGAGGCTTAAAAAGAGACCTGTGCTTTCTCTTTCTTCTCCCGCCCATTCCTTTAGATGTTGAATTATGCAGTTATGTAAATTCAAGGTTGATGGCTGCAGAGGAAAACAAATTCCATAACAAATTTTCAATTGCATGTGACCCTGATGGAGGAGAGCGCCTCAGTCCAGCCAGGTTTCAAGGGTTATAATCACAATCCCGTTCATAATTGCTAAATCTCTCATATATCTGTATTCAACCCTTTGAAATTCCTACATTTTAAATAGATTCCCATAAACTCTGTTTTATTAAGGAAGTTTCTTCTCTGGCCAAAATTGAAATCCTGTCAAATGTACTCATGTACAACATCGTCGATATGTGTCGTTGAGATGTCTTCTGTGGAACATGACATAAAAAAATCCTTCTTTGCATTTCTCGGGAGAAAGAAAATCGCACCAGTTTGAAACAACATGGGGTGAGCAATTGATGGCAGACTTCAATTCTAAGGGAACTGCCACTTAAAACCCCTAAGAATATAGTTTGTTCTTCATCTCCGTGCACTGCCACATATGTAGGCAGTAGTTTTATTTTAAGGCGCAAGCACACCAATGTGATGGTCTAATCGTGACCGCACTGCTTGGAGATGCGTCTGTAGTTATGGAAACTCTGTAGTGAGGCATTTTAACAAGGTTCTTATCTAAGCAACAGAAACCCACTTAAACTAATTCCCCACCTCCACCCACCAAACCACACACACAAGCTCGCTTGAAGATGAGTGATTCCCTGAAACTTAAGAAACAAGTGAATATTACAAGTGAGCCAAGATTATTTCTTTCTCTCGTTTGATCTCCTCCTTTATTTTATTTTAATGCATTTAAAATCACCATCATATACCATCTCCACATTCGTTCAGGTGCAATAATGGTAATAAAGCTAGATATTTAGTGGCGAGCTTGCCTGTGCAAAAACAAACGCTAGGCTTTTGTGGGTGGTTGCCAGGGCATTGCTATGCAGTTGCTAAGGTGTTGTAAATAGTTTTAGTGCATTGTGATGCAATCGCATGAGTGTTCGGTTGGGCGGTTGCTACGAGATGGTTGTTTACTCTCTTATGTCACAAGATAACTATACTATCAGGATCACTAAATATGACTCTTTAAATATAATATATAAAATTGAATATTTTCACCCCTGTTTTTATGTCCACAAGGTCAAAATCAAAAGTCATAAAACGTAAATTCACACCTCTATCTGTGCAAATTTATTATTGTTAATGTCTGTGTGGGACAAGTTATGCACAGAAGTATAATGCTTTGTTTAATCGTAATTAAGTTTAATAGTTTGGAACAAATCCCTAACCAATAGTATGAGCAATAATAATGGTGATTCTTGCCTTAGCACATGCCATTAAAAACCAGTCAGCGTATTAGTAACAGTATCGGTAACATACAGTACATTTAATTCCCCCTTCCTCTCAGGTAAACGCAGTCATGCAAAACATTGTTGTGACCAGGGAACACCAGCGTCATTTGCTTCTATATTCGTTTCCATTTGCGTATGTGTGTATGTGTGCGCGCGTGTGCATTTAATTTCCCATGAGGACTGCAGAGGGGAGAGAAGAAGAGAGAGTTGTTTGATCTTTAACAGGATTATTCATCGTCTTTTCCTTTTATTTATTTATATTCCTCCTTTATGCGCAGAGCATCTGGCCAGCGTTTACACCATTAAACCACACACACCTCAAACGCAAGCCCATATGCTCCATTTGTGCGTTGCGCCGTGTGCGGAGGTGGAATTCCTTGACCCAACGGTCCTGTTGCGTGATCAATACTGCGTTGAATTCCACACAAGTTCGTAAGCCACATGTTTCAAGTCACCTCCGCGCTGTCATCCAGCTCACTCACTCGACACGCTCACACACACACACACACACACAGCGCACATGCACCGGTCAGCCGGTATGTGCAATCTAAATTGGCCGATGTACTAGATATTTGCACAGTACAAAACAGGCTGTACAGCATCATGATTTAATTAACTGAAATGTCGGTAGTTTGTTTTGAGATCAAAGAAAAATGTAACAGAATGTTCCAGGTTCGATACAAGGTAAACTTTATTGACAGCTTCTGTGCACCACTGGAAATA
>JAZGTJ010006977.1:0-19251 GCA_036877575.1 Botia almorhae
AGCCTTTCTACCATTCTCTGCAGGTAATGCTGAAAAACGGGGGCTCCTATTTTGCATTTTTACAGTCAAATACGGTTTGTTTTATTGTAAACTATGTTATCAGCCTTATAATTTGAACACAAAAAGAAACAAAAACTAAAATGAGAAGATGTGATATTATTGCATGTTCGGTCATCAGCATTTATGGAACATTTTTTAAAGGGCCTCGTGTGTGTCTTGGTGAGGGTCTTGCTCGTATGGAGCTCTTCCTGATCTTGGTCACTCTGCTGCGTCGTTTCCAGTTTGTGTGGCCCGAAGATGCTGGAGAACCAGATTACACCCCAGTGTATGGAGTCACACTCACACCCAAACCCTACAGAATGCAGATCACACTACGAGAACCAGTCAAATAGTTATCTAACCCCTAATGTTGTTTATCATTGTACAAAATATAGTATGCTAAACAGAACAAGAACTACTCATACTAAATGGTTAGTATTGGTTTAAGTATCCAATAATAACACAGTTTACTGCAGTTTAACAAACAAAAATGAAAATAAATGCTTTATTCATCATCTACATTTCTGAACTCTGGTCTCGTCTATCAGTCTGTAGTTTGCGCCAGCATAAAGGTCAAAACCTTGACAAATAATTTTGCTGGCTAATCATTATAGAATGTACAGACAAGTAGACAAACATACAAATAGTTCAGCATGAAAACATTGGACATGTTTATGTGTTAACATGAAAAGTTAAGGTTAATGTCTGTCAGTAAAAGTGTTGTTGCACCAGAACTAATAGTCTCATCAAATGACATATAGTTGTGACTCTGTGAGTTGTGATCCTGCTGAATTACATTTGCATTTGGCATACAGTACATTCAAGGTATGTATTTGTCAGTACATGTGCTCCCCTGGGAATCGAACCCACAACCTTTATGCTGTTGACGCAACACGCTACCAACTGAGCTACAGGAACACATGCTTTGTAAGATGAAATGGTTGTTGTTATATTAGGACGATAAAGCACACATTTGTTTAGCTCAGACATCATGACTCACATTTTGTGAGAGAGGCCCTGTTAGTCCTGTGCCTCTTTTAGAAATAATCTTAATACTTAAATTAAACATATCATGGTGTATAAAACAGCAATTAAAACAGCATGTCCCTAACCACCAATTACCTTGTCCAAATGCCGCGTCACATGATTATGCAAATGTTAAGTTTTTAGCCAATATGGGAAGGGACCGTGGACAATGATAAACATCTCGGGCTCTGTTACTCAGGCCATACAGAATGACCGTGAAATTTAAAGAGACTAGGAAATAATATAAAAGACATGTTTTAGTCAACATTATCAGTCAGTCAGTTTAAACTTCGAAATGTCTTCTATATTTTGTCATATGTTTTTTCAAAAGTAAAAATATTGAATAAATACAGAGTTAGTGTTTTTCATAGAGATGGACTGTCCAGTAGGTGACGCTAGTGCATCATTTGCGTCATGTTCCATTATGAACACGAAGAAGACGTGCACAGCGGTCGTCACATGGAAGCACATAACAGAATGACCATATACATAACACATGACCATATTATTGTGTGATCTCCATAAATTCGTGTTTTAACATAGCAGTTGTTTATAGCGAATTAAGAAATGGCGACCGATGCAAAAAGGCTAAAGGTAAAACAAGCTGTTACTATTTTTTAATTCAGAGCAAAATACATGTTGTCTTACCACACATGTAACAGGCTCGTCTGCAGCCTGATTCACAGGTGTTTCACAAATCCTGTGCTTGTAACAGTTCTGAATGCTCGATGTGTGATTTCAGAGAGACGGTGACAGTCCTGACCCACTTACGAACTTCTTGTTGTGGTGTGATCGTGTGAACCTGACTCTCAGTGATAAGGCAAGTGCACGCTGATCTTGACATCTGTGACCTCCTTATGTTCTGAATACGTCACTATACAAGCTTATGTCATGATGATAGAAGCCTATATCCTTGCCTCTTAAACTTGGAGACGTGTAAAAAAATATCGCCCACGTTGTACGTGTATTGTTTTAGGTGTGCTTAAGTAAAGAGGGTACAGTTGCTGAGTATGGCATGCTTGCCAAAGAGGATATTGAAGAGGGACACGTTTTATTCTCCATACCCAGAAAGACTCTCCTTCATCAGGGCACCACTAAGATCAAAAAGGTGCTTGAAGATGGTAAGAGAACCGTTTGTTTTTATTTTCCTTTTTGACAAAATGAGAATCAGGATTCAGTGTTGGTGTCTTCTGCAGGGAAGAAATCTTTGGAAAGTGCATCAGGCTGGGTTCCTCTTCTTCTGGGTCTCCTTTATGAGTACACATGTCCGCAGTCATACTGGAGACCGTACCTGTCCCTTTGGCCAGACTTTAGCACCCTGGATCATCCCATGTTCTGGTAGGGGGACCATATGCATCACCATATACCTGCTTTGCATGTTGTCCTTCGAGATAATTTTTGTTTGTGATGCTTCTGTCGTAAAGGTCTGAAGAGGAGCGGGACAAACTTCTGAAAGGTACAGGGATACCCGAGGCTGTCAAAACTGACCTGGAAAAACTCGAAGCTGAATATAACAACATAGTCCTTCCATTTATGAAGTCCCGTCCTGACATGTGGGACCCTGACAAGCACACCCTGGAGCTCTACAAGAGACTGGTAGCTTTTGTGATGGCCTACAGGTGAGAGATTCTGTGAAGCTCCTCTCATGCTTAGATCAAGAACTCAGTGGCTCAGTTACTTCCTGTTAAGGCATTTTTGAAACTTTAATCAAACTTTAAAAATCAACTGTGGTCACTTATCCATCTCCTAAAAAACAGACCTTCAGAAAGTCCAAATTAAGACAATAAAATGACAAATAAAATGTTTTCAAGAATTTTCAAAAATCCTATCCTACATTTTTTCCATATTTCCTTCTCTTAGTTTTCAGGAGCCCATAGAAGATGATGATGATGATGATGAAGAGAGAGAGCCCAACCCCCCAATGATGGTGCCCATGGCTGACATGTTAAATCACATCTCCAAGCACAATGCCAATCTGGAATACACATGTGTGAGTGGTGCACAGATATTACAAACGTTCTGCCCATGCAAGATAAAGAAAACCAAAGAATTGCAAACAATATTTAACCAGTGTCTTAAATCATTGCTCGATCATGCACAGGAGTGTTTGAAAATGGTCGCTGTGCGGCGTATTGAAAAGGGGGAGGAGGTCTTTAATACCTACGGTCAGATGGCAAACTGGCAGCTCTTGCACATGTATGGCTTTTCAGAACCATTTCCAACCAACAGCAATGACACCGCAGATGTTGAGATGTCCAGCGTGTACAAGGCGGCAATGCAAGGTACAACTTCTAAGCCCGGTTTATAAAATCCTTGTTCAGTTGAACGTGTTACTTCCAGTTTCGTTAGGGCTAAAAACTGCTACAGAGAAAGCTTGTTGATTCTAATTACAGTGACGCAAAGCGAAACAGACAAGCAGCTTTTAGTGGATAAGTGGAACATGTTGTCCGAGATGGAGATTGTAAGGCAGAAAGGAGTTTTCATCTTTGGTCAATCAGGCGCTCTCACTTATAGTGAGCTCTACACAACATTTAAGGTAATTGGGTTGAATTTTCGTCTTCTAAAAGGATTTGCTCTTTTTTTATTACTAGATTTTTTCCCAAAGTGATCTATTTTGATTGCATGACACAAGCAGGGCTTTTAAAAATCTAACCGCGTATTGACGTACATTTATTTGTTCGACTAGGTCTTGTGCATGGCGGCACAAGAGTTTGAGGAGTTCTGTGAAAATGAAGGTTGGGAGGATGACGAAGGTGATGACGATGATAAAATGGAGCAGGCTTTGAGTTTCGAGGGACTGCCGGCGTTGACGACGGATTGGAAACGACTCTTACACGTAGCGGCTGGATTCACACTAGACTCTTATTCTGAGGATGTAGAAACCGACAGAAGACTGCTGGAGGATCAGGAAGCGCTGGCTAAACTCAGCAGCAGAGAGAGAAGAGCTCTACATGTACGTTACGGTCAGAAGCACATCCTACAACGTCTGCAGCAGCTCACAAAGCCCATGTTCTAACTGATGGATTCCAAAAACATTCCTAAATCCTGACACAGTGCATTCTGGGAAAGCTCTGTAATAAAATGCAAACGTCAGTTTGCAAACTCTGCATGATTTGAGTTTTTTTTGTCTGTAATTTTTGTGTGAAATAAAGGCCCTATGATGTTTTGAAGCATTTGTTTCTTGTTCAAATCTGTGTCAGGTTCTACGTGAACAAAGCAACTGTGATTGACGCTTTCCCATCCTCGCTTTTAAGAATTACCCAGTTTTTCATTTGAACATTTCACAACACCAATAAATGACATAGAAGCCAGACATGGTGCAGTTCAAGTGTTTAATGCAGTAACTACAGAATGCATACATACAGGAAATAAGTAGCAGGAACTAAAGGCAACTACAAAGTACTACAAAATACAACACACGGACCAATACATTTACAAAACATTCGAAATCCTTACAAAATGAGCTGTATTGGTCCTTTATTTGTTCTGCAATTGAATCTTTGTACAAACTCGGAAGATCCAATTTACCAACAAATTTCTGAATATTTCCACAATTGTACAAGTGCCAGAGAGAACCTTCAACCCAATATTCGTTTCCGTACAGGTGCAAACTAGTGACCCCCCCTGCAGTCCCAAGACATTTCTTATCCTATCAGCTCACCACACTGATAGCCCTCCCCTTAAAAACCAAACATCAGGAAAAGTAAAACAAAAAATAAGACAGCTTCCTTAAGCCACCTACACTTCCAAACAAGTCAATCAGTTTTGAAGGCAAAACAAATGGAGAATGAATGAGGGGAGCCAAACAGCCAGGAGTAAATGTGCTCAAGCATGTCTTCGTCTTGGACAAAATTACACTCATGAAAGTCCCTTTAAGTATTTACATTGAAATTTTTACTTGTTTGGAAATGAAAACAAAAATAAAGAAAATCCTCCTTAGGTCAGATGTCGCCCCAAAGGGCAGACAGCAATTCAGTGCCAGCTGTGTGTTGATCAGATGTGCAGGGATGTTGGGTCAAATGAAGGGTTGGGGAGAGCTCTCTCTGGGCACAGGAGCGCTTCCTGCAGCCTAACTGGCACCTGTTCCCTCCATCACCTGCTGGGCCTGCTTCTGCCCCATGCAGCACTGAGCCACCGACTGGAACAATCTGAGAAGAGAGAACCAAACATTGCCATCACTGATCTTGCAAGTTTTTTTGGTGCAAATGTTCCAAGTCACTCGGGAACAACAGTAGCCCACTTCTCAATTTCTGGGGCACAGTGCACAAAGTCGTGGCTCCAGAACTTGAAGGCAGGGTTCTTGATCAGCTCGATGAAGGTGATCAGCAGACCCCAGGGGTGTGGCCTGTTCACAATCAGCCTCTCCAGAAGGACCCTGTGTGACATAGACTTACATTAGACATGGTCATTGTAAGGACAGAAGGAGCAGGAGTGGGAGTGGGAGGTGATGGCCATACCTGGTGATCTGCTCTTGAATGGCTTCAGCATTGGCCTCAGCAAACAGATACAGCATGGTACAGCTGAAGTAGTGGGTGTGGCTGTTCGGGTAACGCAGCTGATTGGCTATCGCGTTCAGGAACAGATAGCGGCCTAGAGGGCGGAAAACAGTTACAATCAAGCACACCTATCCTGCGCAAAAGGGACATTTTGAAACGCTATTGAAATGATAACATTGCACCGACAGGTGTCTCTCACCTTCAGTGTCCAGGTCGACTGCAAGGTTCTGGAAAATGTCCATGTGTGCTGAGTGAGTTATGGTGCTCATGGAGGGAGTGCTGCCCTTGTTGTGGATGTGGGCGATAGCCTGGGTGCCCACATACAGCACCAGAGCGTTGATCAACTGGATGTTGTAACGGTTGCCTGGTTCATTGGACACCTGAGGTACAGTGAGATATACACGTCACTTTCAAACTATTTTGATACAAACTAACCTCTAATAAGAATCAAAACGTCTTGAGTTAATAAACCTTTGAATTGGCCCTTTTAAGTATTGGTAATCTGATGTGTTCTTGAAATTCAGATTGGCACCCCCTACCTGCAGGTTGCTGCGCAGCTCAGAGAGGAAGGTGACTGGTGAGCGGGTCTTTAAGTAAGAATCAAGATCCTTCTTAAACTGGGACGGCATCACGCCAGTGAAGTTAGTGAGTATGCGGGGAGCAATGTTGATCTCACTCAGCATGTCCACCTAGTTAGAACACAAGGATCAATCTACATTCCACAGTACAACTGCATGTATAATGGAGGTCTTGAATTGAACTACTTAAATTTTAGTCTGTCTAGTTTCCCCCCCTCAGACTTTTAACAGAGCAAAGCATGTTTATACTACAGAGGTGTACTATTTACTCCTGGAGGGCCAGTGTCCTGCAGAGTTTAGCTCCAACATGCCTCATCACACCCGCCTGAAAGTGTCTAATTTGCCAAGCAAGACCTTGATTAAATGCGTTTGATTAGAACTAAAGTCACACTCTGCAGGACTGGACGTCTCTGCTTTATACCTTCAGATTAGGGGTGAAGGGGTCTGGAAGCCTCATGTTGCGGGGGAAGGCACTCAGGATTAGGTTCCTCAGCTGGATGCAGTTGGGTGGGATGACATCACAGAAGCCATAATGGTAGTCACAGAGGAATTCTGGGAAGTCATGGAGCAAGACAAGCAGCACACGTAGCGTACCCTTAAAGAATGAAAAGAAAGCACATTGGATCCCAAGGCTACATTTGACCCAAAAAAACTAACATTACAAATGTGCTCTGAGGTGGTAATACCTTGTAGAGAATTTGCATAGGTTTGTTGAGCTCAACATTCCTTAGGAAGGGTGCAAGATACTTGAATAAGTCAATCAGCAGCTGAGCATACATGGGCCAACCCTGATGAAGGGGACACGGACATTAAAACAGCACAGAAAGGTCAGTGATTAGATACCCATTATTATAAGATGCGAAGTTGGCATTAAAATATTAAACAACAGACACACCTTCTGTTGTGGGGTGTGTGCAAGCATCCTGGCAATAAAGATGCGATGAGAAATGAGCTCCAGCCAAGCATATACAAATCCAGGCGCTTTGGTTGGCCTCAGGATGTGAAAGGTGTTACTGTAAATTCAAAAACGTCCTTTAATATGAATTCATATTATGTGGTGATTGTTTCCATGCTGTGGTCTAAGGTGACAAGCTCACCAGAAGGCAGTGAGGGTCTGGAAGTTAATGGTCTCCAGCACATGCTCTGGTGCGTTGAGCTCCAACAGAAGCATGATAAAGATTCTGTGGTATGGGAGCTGCTGAAACTCTGTCTGCCTCACATCATGATCCTGGATCAACACACCCACCACAATGCCCAGAACCTGACAGAATAAATCACAAACTTCATTAAGATCTCCACAGACAGCCACACAGCAATGACTTCAGTCTCTTGCCAACTTTCCAAAACCCTGACCTTGTTGAGCAGGTTGATTTTGGTGACCGTGTTGGTGGCCTCTCCGGAGTGTTTGACCAGCAAGGCGATGAGCCGAACGAAGGCATCCAGGTTATGGTAGCATTTGGCTCTGATGATGGCGGGGCTGGTGGTGGGGTGCTGCTGTTCAGCTTGTGCGCGATAACTGATTTCAACACACATCTCCGTGCACAGGCGGAAAAAGCGAGTGATGAGGTCATCGGTCTTCAGGATGCCCTGCTGGTGCATCTGGGAAAGAACAGGAAGGTACTTCATTAACTGAAGACAGGATAAGAGTAATGCAGGACTGCACCAGGACTTCAAAACACGCGAAGGTCAAGAAAGTCTTATAGTCTTAAGCCTAAAATTGCCTTAATAGGACTCAACCCCAATCTTAGAATCAAACTGAATCTTAGGGACAAGATAGTCTTGGCTAACCTGGCCAACAAAAGCGGAAAAGGCCTTTGTGCTGTCTCTGCCAGCAGCTGCCGAGTGGTAGAGGTTGACCCATTCTCTCAGCAGATACTCTGCCTTCTCTCTAAGGCCAGGTGGGTCATCATACTCCGAGGCCTGAGAGATCCCAGAGTGCATCATGAAGTTGGGCCCACCATGGTGACGATCAATCATGGCTTCATAGTTGGAGCGGACCACATCCATCAGCTGGGGCAAACTAGGGTTTACACACAAAACAATTCCACTTAATCTTCGGTAACCAAAGTATTTAGAGAAGAATCATCAGCATGTGATTGTCTTACCCTTCAGGTGCATTGGCTCTGGAGTGCGCACTGGTCCTCATCAATGTTTCGATGGTCTGGAAGAGATCGGCCTCAGTGATGTGGCTCACACTGCGTTCATCAACCAGCAGGAGCTTCACCAGCTGCATGGCGAAAGCTACAGCCATGTAGTTGAGCCCGTTCTCCATGGACTGAAAATACACAACAGTAAGGAACCGTTCACCTCCATAGATCTTTATTCCACACGGTTGGTCTTCTAGACACCATGCTCACCTGAGCCAGATGTAAATCATACTGCTGCATGTTGACCAGATGGTTTCTGATGAGCAGCTCCACAGCTTCAACATTGTACTTGTATTCATCTCTGCACTCGATCAAGCATCTGCAGGGACCACAGGAGGATAAGTCAGAACCTTTGAGATTAGCCAATGCTTGTGGCTGAAATTTTTACAAGGCATGTGGGATAGTTCCAATACTGACCTGGTAATTTGTTTGTTGCACCATTGTGGGCCGTAGGCACGCCCATCCTGTAGGGCTTTTAGCACTAGCAGGTGGCATTCTCTGTAGCTTAGCAACAGATCAGGATCAGCACCACTGGTAGCATCCAGCAGACCCTCCACAGCCTAATGAGAGACATTTTTGAAATACAAGCAGAGACACAGTGCACAGTGTTTTACATTTCCACTTTCTCCAATGTTCATTGACCTTCTGCAGAAGTCCCAGGGCAGCAATGCCATCACGGGAGTTCCTGGCCATGACTACAGCCTCCAGTAGGCTGCGTATGGCCTGGGTCTGTGGGTTCATAGCCAGGGCAGGTGGAATTGCATGAAGGTGCTGCTCCAGGTCTGAAATGCACTTGTCATAGATGTGAGCCACATCGTCGGTCGGCCATGCCTGTTGCTGAAACACAAAAACAACCTCAGTTTCGTTCAGGAGGAGAGAAAGACCAAAATTGATGAATGCCCCAATACCTTCATTGGTTGAGCAAGAAATCCAGTGGGCTGAGACAGGTCATTACTAGGTAAGAAGCCTGGAACGTTTCGTGCAAACTCCTCATAAACAGCCAGCTGTTTAGGGTCCACTCCACCCACCTGAAGTACAAAAGTTATGAACATCATAGATGTTCCTTCATGACAGCACATGATCATGTGCCCCAATGATCTTCACACGTTTGTGAAAGGCTCTCACCTTCAGTCTGATCTGCTCTGGCATACGCTCAGCCTGATAGGTGAGCACCATAGGGTCACAGTAACGTCGGCCTTCTTGGCGCGCATGCTTCCTCAGCTCGAACTCCTACAAGATCGAGGAAAACGATTTTATAATCAGACGTTTATTTTTCTGGTTTGTTTCCTCTACTGTAAGGGCAAAGGACTTACAGTTGCCAGTCTTTTGTCCATCTCTGGTCCAGCTTTCTCAACTGCCGTCTTCTGGATGAAGCAACAAGCCAGCTCACAGTTGTCCTGAGCGATACGAGCAGCTGCCTCTTCCATCATCTCTCTCTGCTGGGGTGTAGGGGCCTGAAAAGGATGACCAATCAGAATAACAGGAAAAAAACATGCCTGTATTTTGTTGCATATGGGACAGAAGTAAGATTTGATGGCATGTTGAAGTTCACAATAGATCTACTATCACATGGTGTGCAAGGGAAGACAGAAAGGTTCTCTACCCTAAGGGCTGCAGCAAAGCTGTTCTTCAAATTGGTGGCGATGCTCATGAGCAGTGGCTCTCTGCAGGTGATCATGGCCATGCCGGCAGTGAGGTTCCGCATCATGTGGTGGGCGGCAACGCGCATGTGAGACTCCTCGGAATCTAACGCAAAGTCCTTCCTGACAATCTGCTCGCAGGTGGTCATGGCAATCTTGATAGATCGGTCCACCACGGGGTGCACCAGCTCCTGAACAGCACGCTCAATGGCTGGTCTCACACACTGCTTCAGCTGAGGGTGGGCCTGCAGCAGTGGGATCTGTACAAACAATGAGAGCAGTGCTGGTATTGAAAATGCTTTAAAAGGTAATGCTGTGTAAACTCATGCTTAGGGACAGGACTCTTTGTCCTAAATGAAAGGCAAGTGTTTGAGAATCGTGTGAATTAGTGAACATTTTATAATGCCGACACAAGCAGGGCAGGAATTATACATTTAGCTTTTAACTGTTCATACCGTGAGCCATTCAACTACAGCAAGAAAAGTTGCAACACTGGCAAAGTGCTATGAAAGCTCAACCCTTACACATGCAGGATGCACTAAGAAAACAGAACTAGTGCAAAGTTTAACACTCACGTTGACGTTAATGTTGATGTGCGGGGCCAGGCCAGCCAGGGCGTAGACGTTGATGTCATGGTAGCTGAACTGCGGTGTGGGCGGCCCGGTGGCTGTACAGGTAGTGGTGGCGGCGGCTGGAGTTGAGGGAGCAACTGTAAACGCAACAGGATCTACTGTTGGTTAAAGAACAGCACAGACAACTTAGAAAAACAGCATAGCAGCGTACAACAAAAAAAATGGTTAAAGCAGCAATCTGTAACTTTCATTCCTTAAAAATTAATTGAGCAAGTACATAACGGATCGGTGTTCAAAACTGCCTTATTACCCTATATGCAATTCCGTTATAATAATAAACAATGAGCCGATTTTGAAGGTAACATCTAACGTCATCTGACTTAAATGTCTGTAAGGTTTGTAAGGTAACCTGCGATTTTGTTTTTAAAATGTCGAGAGCAGCAAGTTATGGACTAAAGCTTAAAAAGTCCCTGCAGATAAAATCTCTACCTGTAGTAACTATAGGCAGCATCTCTTCTGGAGGCTTAGTCTCTTTCTTTGGTGCAGAGAGCTGCTCCTCCAGGTTCTTGAGCTTCTCTTTGTCTCTCAGCAGGTTTCCTGGCTTCAGCTCACTGATGTCCAGAGACAGATTCTTACAGAGCACTTCGATTTCAAACTTCAGGTTGAGCTGTAACGAGAAAATTGCAAGAGTGAGTGAAAACTATTCAACGGGAAGAATAAGCAGCATGTGTCTTGCACCAACAACGATTGACTGACCTTTAAGTCATGTTCCTGATGGAGTTCAGCCAGTACATTCATAATACCCATGGTCCAAGGGTTCTGTGGTCTGAAGATCTACAAAATAGGACACACCAGTTGTTAAACATGGTCATTATGTTCTTATTTCTTAAAAGCCCTTCCACACTCAACACAACGCATAAGAGTAACTAATAAGTTCGGAAGGGATCTCATGATGGTTATTACCACACTCCGCAGACTTGATTCCAAGACTTTGGCCACAAAGGGGACGACATACAGCAACTCCTGCTGGCCTTTCACGTAAGCTTCCAGCAGAAGAGATTTCAGCTCTAAGTCCTGCATGAAAGCACAACATTCATTCATGACCAGGACCATCTCAAATGTCTGCCTCAGCGTTTTTTTTTCCACTGCCAGGGTTCCACAAAGAACAGTGAAAAACTTACGGTATACAGGATGGGTTTGTTTTTTGCAAGGGTGATCATTCCAAGCCAGTGACCCAAATTCTTCAGCAGGGATCGATCAGAAAAGTTAGCAGCTGCCTTATCCGAGGTAAGAAGGACCTGAAAATGTAAAGACACCATTAAGTGTATATTCAGAAAGGAATAAGACGCTGATGAATGTTTACCTTTTAAAAAAGGCAAAAGTAAGTTTTACTCTTGATAAATCTTACCTTAATGTTTCTGTAAGTCTCATTGAGAACCATCTTGACAAACTCAGGGTTTTTCAGTGTATCCAGAAAGTTAGAATACAAGCTATGGAAGTTGGGCTCAATACTGACACGCTTCATGACCAGGTACTGAGACACCCAGGGCATAAATTCTTCCTTCACAGTCTCTTTCAGCTCCTCCACCTTTAAAGTCACCAAGACATGATTTAGGGTTTCACAGAACATGCTTACAATGCGAACTTGTAATTACCTAACATGTAAAACACACCTTTTGGGACATGTTTGACTGGGACAGGTTGTTGAAGATGAACGCAATCTTCTCCTGAACGTTCTCTGGGGGCTCAACAATCCTTTCAGTCTGGTCTGTGGCCACCAGTAAGGTGTCAATGTTTGTGGTGTTGATGGAAGGCTGCGGAGGAAAACGAACAGGACCACAATCGTTCATCTTATACAAAACTATATGGTTTCTGAATAAGATTTTGACAAAAATCAGCAACACTGTCTGCTGTTTCTGGCCAACTGCTCGGAAGAACAGGAAATGCCTGTGGCCATCATAAGCACTGAGTCAGTGTTGAACAGTTGACTCACTGGCACGTCTTTCTTCAGTCCGACAGCTGTGGGTCTTGTGATGGTGGTGGTTTTGGCAGCTGTGGTGGTCGTGGTTGCGGTGGTCACTAGGGTGCTGGACTGGCCAGGTTGAGGGGCTTTAGGGGTCTGAGATTGGGCCTGAGCTTGGGCTAGTGCCAGGCTGCCAGGTGTGGTGATGGAGCCCTGCATCTTCACAGGAGGGTCTCTTGACTGCTGGCCATACTCGATATACTGTACACACAGGAAATGGACAACACAAGAAGCTCATTCAGCTAGACGTGTAGGAGTAGTTCAGATCATGAAACGCATGCGATGATGCTGCAGGCAAGACTAAACGAGTAAGGGAAATCAAGTTACCTCTTGTAAATGATGCGGGAACTGCAGGAAATGGGCTATAGATGCCAAGTGCTGACAGTACTGGGGATAGTCCTTCAATCTGAAAAACAGTAGTTCAAACTTGCAACACAAGTCATCTTAAATGATTCCAAATGTATCTGAAGAAGCAAACAAGCTTTCTCTGTGATGGCTGGAAAACCAAGAAAAAAGTATTGCCTGTACCTATTTTTAAATCTGTCTAGTGCAGCTATTCCGAAGTAATACATCTTTGATCCGAAAGGTTTGCGTAAGGCTTCCAAGACATATCGTAGGGCCAAGCCCAGCGCCATGTATGTGACCAGGCCCTTCTCAATGATCCCTCCGAAGAGGCAGGCAGTAATGTGCAGCTCTTTGTCAGGATACTGGGGGAAGAATCTGTACTCCTCAAACAGATTCCTCAGCATGCAGTTAAAAACCTCCCGTTCCCTCTTGATGTTGGAGTCCTTGAACCTCTGCAGCATTTCCAACACCTGAATGGAAGTCATTTAAATCCGATATTAGAGTTGAGGTGTAAAGAATAAGGGAGTATTGTCATGTGCCTAGTTTTGCACACCGAGTTCTCACCTCATCCACAGACATGGTGGGGTGCGGTGGATGGTTGTAGATGCGCTGAAAGTAGCTGTTTGCTTCATCGTCAATCTCTTTACTAAAGTGCTGGTTTGCCTCAGGCCACACCTGAGATAGGTCAGCTGAGACGGGGGTAGGTGGGCATATACAGTTACAATTTTATGGGCACATACAAATCACAAACATTTGTAGAAAGTTTCACTGAAGTCAATATTCTTCGATTCGACTGAATCGCATGCAAAAAAAAAAAAAAGTTTAGAAGTTCCTGGCAAACAACTTGTTTTCCTACAAAACCTTCTGATGGAAGAAATCGACTTATGTTTATGTTTACATATGGGTCTAAGGTGGTTGCCAAGAACACTCTGCAGTAATGTAGACTGACCTGTATTTCCTCTTAACTGCTAGCGATATGTTACTTTTGGCTCAGGAATGAAATTAAGATTCAAGATTAAAAAGATTCCATAAAATTTCCAAACTGGTTTCAAAAGGGCTTTTGTGAGGTGCGTTTTCAGAGGAAATACAGCTTGAGGCGCCTGGCACTCGCTCAGCCACACCACCACTTACAGGCCTTCATCTTACTCTGCTGGAAGGTGGGCGGGTTCAGCCCTGGTGTGCTCATCTTCCTGCTGCTGAACGGGTCACTGCTGACTGCCGGCATGCCCAAACCTGAGCCGATCCCAGTCAAACTTGTGCTCAGAGGACCTTGACAAACGATAAATTCAATTAAATATTAGTGCTGTCCGAATCATACTACCAATCTTTAACTCTGATCAGTGACAGTATGTTATGCTCACTAAATTTGATCCAAAAAGACAGAAGCAAGCAAAACATTGTGTATTTGGCAGATGTTTTTGCACAAAGTGCAAACACTTAAATCAGGTGAATTCTATATTAATCTTAAACAACATTGGTTGCCAACAACTAACTAGACTTACCTGTTAGTAGTTGCTCAACACCACCCTTTATTACCCAGAATCTCCAACTGTTGGTATTCCTACAATAGTACAGTATACGCACACAGCTTTATTTTGCAGTAATGCTATGGTACCTTGTAGCTGAGAGGACAGGGGGTTGATTCCTGGGAAAGCTGTGCTGGGGTTTGGGTTGGGCAGGTTTGAGAAGGCTTTAGCTGGAGACTGGGGATTACTGAAGGCAGAACCCTGCAGGCTTGGGAATCCTTGCATGCTTTGAGTATGAGAGGTGGACGAGACACCCAAACTCAGAGAGCCCATGGCAGAAAGAGGGTCCATCTAAAAAACACGTGTCAAACAAAACCTCAACATCAGTTCTTTTAAAAGTGGAAACTGGCAACTTCAACAGAAAACATAAGCAGAAGTTAAAAAAAACTTTACACCAAGCAGGCTACTTGACATACTTTTAATTTCAAAATGATATGAATAATGAAGCCAAACTGGTATTTCCCAGGAAATCGGACTTGACAGCTTAAATTATAAATCAATTATAAACTTAAAACTGTGGTGATTTAGAATAAGGTAAGGAGATACTTTTGAACACAGACCTGTTACGCACTTGCTTAGTAACAGATTTTTGTTCATTTTTAACCCCAGAAAAAGTGTCAGATTGCAGCCCTTAGGTAAGTTACCTGCACAGGTGAGATAGCATCTAAGCTGCTGGTGCTGGGAGCTCGCCCCTTTGGCAGGACTCCTGGAGGAGGCTGCCGGGCCTTGTTCATCACATTGCTACAGTTGGCCACCATGGTCAAGATGGTCTCTGACAGCTCTTGAGACACGCTGCTGCTCAAAAAACCCAACACAACCATATTGTTTTCACACGGACTTTCGAAACAACATGCAGGGGGTAAATACAAGGTTATATACTCACCCAGCACAAGACTGCAGACACACAAGCATGGTCGCCAGCGTTTCAGGAGGAAGCTGAGCGCTTTTCGGCTGGTCCTTCTCAGGAGCCAAACCACCCATGATGGAGGGACAGCGTCTCTTCAGGAACGTGACGCATGCCTGGATGAACGGCTCCTACCGAACGATCACGTACTGCGTCAGTCTTTCGCTAACCTTCGCTTGAATTTTAACGTGCAATGTGACCCGCCCACTTACCCCGTGTTCTCGAATTTTGTCAGTGAGCCATTTATCAAGTTTGAGGTATTCACGGCGAGAAGCAAGTGCAGCGAGATCAATCACAAAGGCAAACGGAGTACCATTCAGCAGCATTGATAAAGACTAAAACACAGACATATGTTACCATCTCTCATTGCGTTAAGACAGATTATGCAAGAGTTCCGGAGATCGGTACCTTCAAGTCTTGAGCCACATCCAAGATGCGAGACAGCTTAGCTTGGTCATATTGCTCTCCTCTCATGTACCACTCGGCCATTGAGTGCATGATCAGCTGACGGATAGATGGGGACTGACCCTAAAAACCCAACCAGGTGTATATTAGTCACAGTGATGGACAAAGAACTTGATCGATACAAAAATAAACTTGCAGTTTCCACTTTAAGGGCCCGTTCAAAAAATAAACACTCAAATACTCAAATTTACAAAACATTTAAATCATTTACTCTGCTTCATGACAAAACATTTCACATTATATTGTTTGCATTTTTTAATTATATATTTTGATACAGATAGATATTTGACTACATTCTGAAGCATGTTGGTAATCACATCAGTGCCACCTTATTGACTTCCATTATATGGACACAAAACCACCCAGACATTTCTTAAAATAGCATCTTTTTGGGTAAACTGTCCCTTTGAGATCAGACTTCAGACTCATTCAAACACTACACTTACCTGTCCATGCCAGGCATAGTGCAAGATGATGGCGGAGTTGGGGTGGTTGCCCAAGAAGATAGGCATGAGGGTGGAGATGAGCTCATGACGCAGCGTGTGCCAGGAGGTGCTGATCTGCAGCAGGGCCAGCACTAGCATGTCTGGGCAGTGCTTGATGGGAAAGCTGAAGAGCTGCTTCACCTGCTCATAGTGACCAACTTCAGAAAGACGCAAAAGGCTCTCCACCAGGTCCAAGCTCTTCCTGTAAACCAAAAGTGGATGTATAGAAAACAAACAAGAATAAGTCATACGTTCTCACAGGTTGAACGGTTTAAACTGGTCAAGACTAACCATGTGGCTATCTCTCTGTTGTCATCTTCAGGGGGGGCTTTCAGTATGTCAATGGCGACAGTGTGACACGGGTAGTCAGCAAAGCAGAAAACTTCAGGACTCAGCAAGGAGTGCTGAATGAATGACAGCTGGGGAACACAGAACAACGAGTCTGCCATAAATTCTGGATCATTGGATTAACGTTAAATCTGATTTGCCTACACAACTAACATTTAATATCACAGATCTTAGCATCACCCACTAAACCAGATCTCTGCAGAGTTTAGCTCCATCCCTAATTGAGCACACCTGAACCAGCTAAGGTTTTTGGGACTGCTTGAAACCATCCAGGCAGGTGTGTTGGAGTAGGTTGGATCTAAACTCGCCTTGAACATGGATTGGAGACCCCTACTCTATACTATTATTTTACCTGTCCTTCTGCGTGCTTCCATGGTCTGTAGATAAGATCCACTGGGAAAACTTCCATCCCCAGACCCCTCTGGATCCCATAAACCACTATCTGAAGCCCCTTACTATCCCGGATCAGGAAGCCTGGGTGGTCCAGCTCGTAGGTGACCTCTTTGAAATTCAGATTGGGGTTCTGAGGAGAGCACAGCAGATGTTTAAATAACATGGCAAAACCAGAAACCAAAAGCAAAGTCAGAAGCTCATTGTGGTTCTTGTATTGGAGAAGCAGACCTACCACTTCTTTGACCACATCAATCAAAACTTCAACATTCCAGGTGTGGGCCTGAGAGCCATCACTCTTGTCCTTCCCATCACTCCAAATGCCACCACCCACTGGATTTGAGATGGACTAGAGATAGAGAAACCAGTTACTCCAACTTTCTTATAGTGCAGTCCTTTGTATTATACAAGCTTAAGGTAACTCAGACATCATGTGTACCTGTAAGGGGATGCCATCTGACAGCCCAGAGTGAGTGCGGGCCATCATGCCCAGCACTCGAGCCACCTGGCTGGCCGTCACTTCTCGCACCCCATACTGCAGGATTATGTTCCTGCATTCTTCAAGACTGGAGGAGTAACAAAACCAAGAATCTCATTACAGAAGCAGCTTCAATGCAGTGATCAATGTTAATGTCCCACAAGAACCTTTACCTTGCACAAAAGCCATAGCCAACTTCTTGCATGAAGTCAGCAAGGGAACTCTCCATCATGGTCTTATTTAACTCTCCAGAGTCTGGCAAGATCCTGTCCATGAGAATGTCCCGTTTGTCAGGGTAAAGCAGTGGCGCGAGCACCACAGGACAGCGTTCCTGCGGAAAATCTGGGAAACAACACAGGACTGTATGACCCACAAGAACACAGCACGGGACTCGATTTCCATACAGAAAAATACTAAAACAACACGCAAGATGTGATCTCTGTTATGGTTATGGACGCGCGCACACACACACACACACACACACACACACACACATTCCTTGCTCAGGTTCCAGATCTTTTCCCCACTTACCTCTGCACAGTGTTTTAAGAAAGGCGTCAATCTGCTCTTGTCCGACCCCACTGGATCCCTTCTGACCGAACAGAAGATGGGAGAGGAGCAGATGCAGAACCTCTATGGCAATGTCCTGGAAGCCACCTTCCTGGTTCCCTCCGAGGTCCGCGTCCACGTACGAGCGGAGGAGGTCCGGAAGCTTCTGCTTCACAAACTGGGCAGCTGTGAAAGCAAGCGATTGAGGTTTGTTCGCTTCAAAACCTTTTATGAACATTTAAACGCTACAGGAGTGAAAACAAAAGATTCTGAGAATCAATGAATGAATGAGCGCTCACCAAACCCTCGAAGGTCTGCGTTGCTGGAGTTCAGCAGAGCAAGACCAAAAATCACCTGGGTGAAAACACACCAACTGTTTAAACAAACTGTTACAAACACTATGACATCACGTTGTTGTGGAAGATGTGAAAAAACCTTAACGCTTACCTCCTGAACCTTGCTTAGCTTGAGAACTTTACTCAGCTGAGTAAATAAGTGAGGTGACGGCTTCAGACTCTGAGAACAACAAGCAGACATGTAAACAATGAGCCCAAAACATCATAACTAAGCAAACACAACTACCGACAACCTGACGTTAAAATACACAGTTGAAGGACGAAGATATGGTACACTTTTATTAAATGGACGAACCTCTCTGAGAAAAAGTTTCAGGCAATCTGAATATAAAGGACAACAAGCTCAAACAAAAATGTATTATCATACCTTTTGATAATGCAGGGGATTGTCAATGGCGTAGCACAGTGTTGAAATAAAATTTGGTTTGGTAATAAGTGACACACACTCCTGGATCAGAAACTGTGTCTGCAGCAATTGATTGAAAACGAGACACAAAAACAGGACGTTAAACCAAACTAACAAATAAAGATAAAACTCTTTCGTTTGACGTAGGACTGGCAAGGCCGTCAGACGCGGTACCTGGTGGAAATCTTTGCCACTGCTTTTACCATCGCCACTGAAATCCACATGGGAAAAGAGACAGCGTAACAGATGTCTGTCTGCCTCAGGGCCGTGACGATTCACAATCTGAGGGAAGTCGTAGATCACAAATTAAAATAAACCTTTTAACACACAATCTACTTAGTTCACTTTTGGAACTAACAGCGTTTGCTTTTCACAACAAGTTGCTGGGAAGACTTATGACTCAAAGATGTCCACTTTTTAAGGCGCTACCTAACTAACCAACAGGCAATTAAAATAGACTTACGTGTTGTATTTCCTG
>JAZGTJ010006978.1:0-23799 GCA_036877575.1 Botia almorhae
TAGCCATTTTTAAGAAACAACTAAAAACTCATCTTTTTTGTCTCTTCTTCCGCGACTAATTTACTAACTCACCCCCACTTCTACGTGAAAAAAAAAAAAAAAATCTTTCTTATACTGTGTTGAAAAACCCGAGCCATGTGTATAGCATTTATTCAATGTTGTCTCTTATTGTAACCGAAGTTGCTTCCTTTCCTCATTTGTAAGTCGCTTTGGATAAAAGCGTCAGCTAAATGACTAAATGTAAATGTAAATGTAAATGTTTATGGCAAAAAATTAAAACAGGAAGTGGCTCATATCTGTTGTGTGCCATTTTAGATAAAAAAAAATTTTCAAGGTTTTCAGGGCCTTTGGGTCCCTTAACATGCTTAAAAACATCTCAGTTACCTGATAGAGGAAATGAGACATTGTGACGACACTAGGGTTTCATTCTTGGGAGCCCAATTGCCTACAATCTTTAATATTAAAAAACCAATGAAGATTGGCAAGTGGAATTTGCATGCCAGTTGCGCCCCGGAACTCCGGGTATATAAGCGGGCTGGCGTGCAACACTCACTCAGATATTGTGCTGAGGAGTCGCAGACGGTCCCCCAGCGATGCAGTTCAGTACTGTGGCATGAGGGACACAACGTCTCATTCCCTCTATCAGGGAACAAGGGTTACGTACATAACTGAGACATTCCCTTTCTGATGGTCATTCGACGTTGTGTCGATGACGACACCCTAATAACAGGTGTCATGTGGTAAATACAACATATGGACATACCGGACAGGAGAATGCATAAGGAAACTACTGAGAAGGCCCCTATCTAAGGAGAGGGTGTCTAGACTCAGCAGTGAGGTAGGGGAATCTTACCGAGGGGAAGGCACAGAGTTTACCAATGGTGAAACCTAATCTGCAGATATACAACATATACGGGGTTAACCAGGTATGGGGAATCCACATGAATGGAGCACCTAGCACTGGTATATGGGCTTACCCATGCACACGAGTACCAGGCCTAGTACCAGGCCCCAGGCTTGCCTCATGACTCGGTGCATCAACCCGAGCTGGACGTCAAGATAGGTCAAGATACGAAATTCATGTTCCTACGGAGATCGAGGGCCGCCTCTGTGACCCTGGTAAAGACGTGGGGTGACAGAGATAGACCAAAGGGGAGGATGTTGTACTGGTACACTTGTCCCTTGAAAGCAAACCGAAGAAGCTGCCTGTGTCAAGGTAGGATCTACACATGGAATATGCACATATGCGTCCTTCAGGGCTATGAACATGAACCAATCCTGCTGGAAAATACTGTAGGGTGATCTGTGGAGAGCTTCATTTAGCATACGCAGGTCCAGGATTGGAAGCAGCCCGCCCCCATTCTTGGGCACGATGAAGTAGGGTCTGTAAAAGCACTTGTTCATCTTGGCTGTAAGAACGATGTCAAACGCCCCTTTCTGAGTGAGTGTTGCAAATTCCACTCGCCAATCTTCATTGGCTTTTTATATAAAAGATCGGAGGCGATTTGGCTCCCAAGAACGAACCCCTAGTGTCATCATTGACACAACGTCGAGTGACTAACAGAAAGGGAGCTGCTGAAATTTGCCACACACGTCAGTCAGGCAAGGTGGTAAAATCATGGTGAATTATGGAAAACAGAATGTCTCTAAAATTTACAGAATGCATTGAACGATTTACATCAAACTTGGCAAATATGTTTATGGTGGTGGGCTGATGACATTGATAGGACTATTGTGCATCACTTAAAACAAACTTTAAAATAGTGAACTTAAATTTACCCAAGTCACTTCAAACTTGGTCAGAATAAGGAAGAGACATTGGAGATGCTAAATTGTGAATGGATTGTTGATATCTCAAACAGTGTTGCCATTGTGAAAAGCTAAAATGTAGGCCAAAAGGCAAACAGGAAGTGTCTCATCACTATTTTACTTTTTATTTTGTGCATTTATTATTTTCTGAATCAAGTGGGTGTTATTGTGCAAAATGTTCTGAGAAGCATTACGTGGAAATGGGGCTTGGGCTCGTTATTGCTGCTTACAGCTATATTTAAAAATATTATTCTCCATTTTAGACCTTAACAAATCTCCTTGAAGTGGAGGGATTTTAAATACATGGTTAAGTCTGTAAACTGTTTACAAATCTGTTAAACTACATACTAAAATATTTGTTTTTAATTTCAGTTTATGTTGACTAAGGATCTGTTTGTTGCTTGCCTTCTAACACAAATGTATTCTGGGACTTTCTATGGAAAATGTGATAACTAACAGCGAGAGGCCCACACCTTCTGAGGTGATAATAAATGCAGTGGTTTGATAAACCTCAACCTCTGCTAATGCATGCGTTCTACCTGTGTGTGACAGGTGAGCAAATACAGGTAAATAGTATATTAATGCTTTACATACTTGTCTGTAAAAATGCACACATATTCTTTCTGTTTATATGTGATTTGCTAACATCTAATTTGTGCCTTTCAAACATGCAATATAGAATATATCAGAAAGACTACAACATACTTTATACAAAATAAATAAATAGATAACAAATCGCACCAGTTGCACCGCCCATAGGACAGTCCTGTATTTATGTCATGGGTGTTCAATGTGCCTTGTTCTTTTGTTTCCTTGATGTAACTTCTGGATCCAAGTCAACTTCTGCTGGACTTGTATCCAGCTTCCTTTCCTTATTGATAACAGTAGTAATAATTGGAATCACAGGATTAATTGACTGGACATATTGTAACTAAAATGAAAGTGTTGTTCATTTTAAATAAAATAAAGTGTTGTTTTGTGTTGTTATTATTTGATATTATTATTATTAGAAGTAGTAGTAGCATTAGTACTACTAAAAATAATAATAAGCCCAGAAGTGGCAAAAAAGCCTACTGTAGCCATTTGGTTTTTTTCTTTTTCCACTCTTGACAGCCCATAGCACACTATATAGGAAAGTTACGAAATTTGTCATGAAGTTATAGAAACAAAACTATTTTTTCCTCTAATTCCTTGGTTCATGCAGATTCCAACATATCTTATGTCCAATGCATTCTATGTCCTCCACCCATGACAGCATTTTGAATTTTCTAATAAACTTACTTGTTTGAACTTCTGTTGTGTTTGTTCAATTTGCACAACATTTGGTATGTAGCATCTAGAGCCACCCATGACAAAAAGTTATTAAAAGCTTTTTGACAGACCCAGCTGTTCACGAAAAATCACACAAAAATGGACATGAGGCTGTATCTTCACAACAATTTGGTGTATTGACATGCACGTTTTGGCACCTGCTGGTGCCAAGATAGAGATAAATGGCTATTTTTGTATATATCTTTTTTAATGCGCTGTATGGATTCCTTGAGGCATGCCGAGTTGAACAATATCCAATTTTCATAACAATATTGATTTATCCAATGGTGGTGGCCAGTTTGAATTTTGTCATAAAATGTTTGTAAAAATGTATTTCACAAACACATAAATATATTGTTATGAAACCTGGTATGGCTCATCAAAACCATGTTCTGAGAGGACAATTTTAGGTCAGTGCCTTCTAGTGGTCAAGAGATATAATAAAATTTATAAAAATGCTTATAACATATGAACGATTTAACATATTTTTATTATTATTGAAATGGTTATTACTGAATTATTGAATTATTATTATTATTGTGTTACTCAATTCTTTACTATGAATGTTACAAATATAATTTATGTAATATATTATCAAGTAACTATGGGCAACTCACAGCTGTTCAGATATTCAGTACAGTAGCACAACAGCAATACAACTAAATAACTATGGTTTCAAAAAAATACTTTTATCTAGTCTGTCTGTTATAAGCTTGCCCATTATATTAATCACATCAGCCTACGTATTTGATTTTGGTGGAAGATGAGTATTTGTCTCACCTGTCTCTGCTCCGTCTGGAGGGAAAGGCAGCATTGCATCCAGCGACAGTACACAAATGCATCTCTTTAAGGTGTACATTTTTATAGTGCAGTTTGACACTGTAGGAGCTTTTAAAACTCTTTTTGCACACATAGCAGATCTTAGGATCAGGGCTGGAGCAGAGATCATCCTCAGGTGACTGTGAGGGGAACTTTGGTGGGCTTGTTCCATATCCCATAGAGGAGATGAAACCTTCATGTAAGGCAGCCATGCTGGCTGCAGCGGCAACTGCCATACCCCCATTGTATAAACTGTACTGACCCATGCAGAACATGTCGTAAGTAGGGTCATTGATTTCTTCCTTAATTTTGCTAGCAGGCTGGTTTTGAGAGGATGGGGAATGGCTTTGTTCCTCCAAATCTTTCCTGATGTGTCCTTCATCTTCTATTCTTTGCTGTTTCTTATCTAGGTTTCTCACCAGGACAGGCTGCTGCATGTCAGTGTCCATCAGCTCATCACGGTATAATATCCTGGATTCAGATGTTTCAGACTCATTTTCAAAGTCACGTTCATAATCTTGGTCCTCAGAAGTAAAGCTGTCAATACAGCGAAGGTCGCTAGTACCTCTACCACCTAGACTCCCAATGCACTCTTCTTGGTCAGAACGGACTATGCCTGTAAGGGCTAGACTCGGATTCATTTCATTATGTGATGGAGATTGATGTCCACTACTCTGACAATGATGACTGCTGCTGCTGTTATTGTTGTTGTTGCAGTTGCCATTGACATTGTTATGGAGGTGGGATGGCTGGTGGTGGTGGTAATGGTGACAACTATCCTCACCATCATCCTTATCATCATAATCATCTGCCACATCAATTACTTCTTTCTCTATCTTGACTGGCATGCTAGATTTACGTGGCTTCTTTTTAGGCATAGGGTCAAGAGTCATAGAATCTTGGGTACTAGGAGTTGTGGGGAGGCAATGAGAAAATGTTGCTGTTTCAGGAACATGGGTGTTGTGGGAGCCAGCAGATAAATTTTTTTGCTGCTGTTCAGTCAGAGATGTGCTGTTTGTTGTGGTAGGTAGTATAGGACTGGTAGGCAGAGACACTGGGGGACTAACTAGGTCCGCAGGTGACAGCAGTGTGCGATAAAAAGGTGGCACAGGTTGCACTGGCTGTACAGACTTCAGGGAAGGGAAGACAAGAGGGCTCTGCAAAGGTGACTGTATCATGGGGTCGAGAGGAGGTGTGGCAAAATTTAGTGGTGGACGTCCAGGGCTAGTTAGTGTGAAGCCACTTTTGGCACTTGATATGACAGGTGTGGCTGTACCAGAACAGGAGCGAATTAGGTCCTTGTCCCGGTTGTTTCTTAGCATGGGCATGTGTAGGCGAGGGTTGGGATTGGCGCTATGGCGGTTCCGACTGCGCAATGAGCTGAAAACCATGTTGCACCCTTCAATAGTACAACGGTGTTTAATCTTTAGATGCACAGCATTGTAGTGGATCTTTAGAGTGCCTTTATCATAGAAAGTCTTGCCACAAGAGTTGCAGCAGACACGACCCTTTCGTGACGTTGTGCCCATGCGACGTATGCGATGCATCTTGGAAGAGAACGAAGAGTGTGTAATAGTTTTGGACTGTTCATTCTTTTCAAAATGATAATGGATTTGATGGTTATTGAGAGAGCCTGCTTGCTGCTGTTGTTGCCCCTGTTGTGATGTCTGTGACTGTTGGGACTGATGTGTGGATGGTGTTGGAGAGATGGGTGAAGCCCTGTTGGGTTCTGTCTTAAGGTCAAGGGAGTTGGGTAAAGCCCCCACTGCTCCTCGACTTGGGCTCTGACCACTACGAAAAGGTGAGAGAGACACTTCAGACTCACTGGTCTGCACTGGCTCATTCTGACTGGAAAGATTTGCTTCTCGCAGTCTGAGACCTGATTGCTCAATGGTCAGTCCATTTGGTGGAAGTCCTAACATGGGGGCTGAAACTGGGTTAATGTACTGGAAGGGCAGCAAAAAGGCCAAACTGTTTGGGATGTTCTCAAAGTGGTGAATACTACAGGGGCTATTATTCTCTAGGTGCGAAAGAAGGCTCGGACTACGTGTGCGATTATTGCTTTCAATAAAAGTTCTGATGCCAGAGTCAATCTTTGAAGATGGCACTGTGACTGCCTGGCCCTCCTTTTCCTGGATGGCCATCAATTCCACTATAGACTTGGTTTCACCAAAGCGTAGAAACTGCTGTAATGTGATGATCTCTTCTTCTCTGGACATTATGGTCCATCTGTCCAGAACCTTGCCAGCAGAATCCTAAAGGAAAACAAGAAACAAGACACACTTATTGTTTCTGTATAATCACAGGTATCTGACAAGATGACACAATATATGACACAATATGACACAATATTTATATCTGAAACAATATGTGAAGACTGATAAATGTTTCATACAAATGTAGTCATTTGCTACACATTGATCAACCACATTGAAAGCTTAACAGTCTTTACTAAACAATACAGAACCCATTAAGGCTCATTTTTAGTAGCTTACTATGAAATTGGCCTGCATTAAGCAATATTTATATTCACACATAAATTGGCCATCACAGAGTCCTGACCTTAACCCCATTGAAAGTCGCAGGGATGTGCTGGAAAAGAATTAGAGGACTTGGTTTGACTCTAAAATAATGCAACTCTGAAAGCAAATGTTGTGATGTTGCATAAGGTTGTTGAAACAATGCCAAAATGAACATGCGTGTTGTTACGGTGAAGGCTCCAGCACCCTCTCCATCGCGGTAGCAGAGGGAGCCATCACCGGAATACTGAGAACTAAAGTCCGAACTACATTTCTCATCATCCTCTACCATCCGTTGATTACTTCCCTTTAGCACACCTGACAACGATCACCACCACCCTATTTAAACTGGACTTAATCTTTGATTCATTGCGAAGTCTTGTTAACCCCGGTTGCATTTCTGATCATTCATTCCTACTGTTATTTTGTGTGCCGTTTTTGGATTGCTTACCTGTTTATCGATTGTTCTCTGCCTGCCTTTTTGACTCCTGCCTGTTTAACATTTCACGATTGTTTTCTGCCTGCCCCGATCTTGTGCCCGTTTACTGTTTCTGACCATGCCATTAAAGAAACTGCAAATGGATCCTAACGCTTCTGAGCATTCGTTACATGTGCATTCAAGCTGAAGGGAGTTTAACAAAATAATAAACAAAAGGTATCTTATAATGTGGTTCAATAAAAGCTTCTTGTGTTGACAGCTTCACTGATTATCATTGGAGTGATTTGTGTACACAGCATGTTAAAATCACAAAATTTGTTTGATATATTGTCCATAATTGTTCCAAACAATTAATTGTCTACATTGTTTCCTGCTCTGTAAAAATGATCCAGTTTACTATCCACAGGGACTTTGAGACTCCCCTTGGCACTGAACAAGGCAACATCAGGGGAACAATGCTTGTTCTGACAACAATTACAGATGACACAGGGCTAGGCTTTGCCTGCCCCAGCCTGCTAGGATCTATGAATGATAAATGGTTACTCTGGATTTTAACAGCTGTAAAAAACAAACAGGACAAAGCACAAAGCCTTTAGGGCACAGACAGAAAATAAATGTTTAAAGAGAGTGAGAGAGTTGGAGAACACAAGTGAAGAGAACATAGTAAGAGTGAACAAGAGTTGGGAATACAGAATGGCTTCACAGCAGCCTAGACTCAGAAATTTAAAATAAGTTCTTCAGAGACAGTACATCAATAGTCACTGGGGTAGTTGTTGTTAAATATGCATAAAACATCTTACACTTTTATTCTACGTTTGTACGAGTTTAGCCTGAAGGTAAAACATTAAGCCTCAACAATATTATTTTATAATGCACAGTAATTTGATCTCATTTAAATTTGACATGTTTGATGAAAAAAAGGAAACGGTTGCGTGTATAAATAAGCCAGTGAAACAGGAAAATGATCTCAAAATATATTTATAACAACAAACGCAGGAACAAAGGAGCACTCAAAAAATGTAATAATCAAAACAAGGATTGACAGAGAACTCCACAAAACCAGGAAGTATATATACTACGGAAAACTAAACAAGACACAGGTAAGGGTAATCAGGAACTATGGCATTTGTGTCTTTGAAAGGGAAGTTTGGATCTACATATAGAACTGTTTTGAAAATGTAATCTTGGATAAATAAAAATGTAATTATTTTGATATTTTTTTAAACATTATAGTTGAAGCTGGCTGATCTTAATTACTGATCACAGGCTTGATTATAAGTGCACGCAGACAGCCTTTTATCAGTGCAGTTTTTGTTATTAGGCTCAGAGTGGAGTTGGTTAGAAATGCAGGGGCCAGCCAGTTGTAATGATACAGGTCAAAGGCCTGTCTAAGAGAGGCTATGTACACCACACATGTCTATACTTTCAAAGATGCCTGGACACAAGTCAGACAAAACTAAGATTACACTCTAAACAGAGAAGGTCAAGCATGAAAAGCATACCATAACAGAATCAACAAATCAGTGTGGTGGGGTTGAAAATAGTGGTTGGAGGGTTGAGTTGTTGCTTGAAAACAAACATCTTGTGCTTTTGGTTATATTTGGGAACCTCTCGTTATGAAAGATACTGTCTCATACTTTTATTCCTTTGGGTATTCATTGGTTCCAAACCAAAGTTACATTCAGATATTTTGGTACAATGCCTTTAGCCTTTCAGGCAACAAACCTGCCATTAGAAGCACTTTTACACCAAGGCAGTCATTACACCAATTAGTTTAATGTGGCCTCTATCTTTGCATTCTGCAGGTTTGCCATTCTATAAAGAAGTGTAATTAGATCCGTTCCGCACGCCCCCCAACATTATGATGTATTACACTGTCATTGCACATCCTTGACTCCTTTACATAATGTAGCTGAACACTGTTTGTGAGGTTAAAGACAATTAGTTAATAATTACAGCATGAAGTCACAGCATCCCATCTATCCATGGTGCAGTCAGAAAATGCTGCAATTGTGTAAACTGTGATTGCTGTATTAATCTCACTGCCACTGGTGTAACATTGCAGCCCATTGCAGATGGACACATATTCACCATGTCAATATTGTCAGCAAAACAAAGCAGTCAATTATACAGCAGGCTTAACATTAAATTAGCATTCCCTTGTCTTGTGTTAGAGGAAGATTAAATCACTAAATACAGTAATATTTTTTAGCAATCTTCACCTATCACTGTCAGAGATCATTAAGCCTAAAATAGATACCACAAAAAAATCACAGATGAGACCTTTACAGCACCATTTTCTTTAATGTATTTTAATAATCATCTTATTTGTTTTTATTTTTATTCTTTATAAATATGCAGTTTTAAATGCATTTATTTAATATGCTGAATAAAAATAATCTGTTAGTAAATTTCCTTCTTCCTGCTCAATACTTAAAACTCTTTCACCATGGACAATTGGTCCGGGAACACTGATCCAAGGAGCTTTATGGACTTTGACTCTCAGTGCCCACAACAGGAATTCATTATTGATCAAGGGGTAGCTCTTGTGTCCAAGACCTAATATAGAAAACTTCTATCCCCTGAGTTCACTACTTTTAGAGAGGTTAAGCAAGGGTTTCCCTGTGATCTTAGACAGTCGTCTTAAACCAATGAATTACTCAGAATCACTGATTTGTTCTAGGACAAGGTTTATATTTTAAAGTTGCATTTTTATGTTTTGCATTTTTATAGCAGCTTATGATTATTAACATTAAATGGTAAATATAAATGTTAAATGTGTACAAATGCTGCGTATAACAAACTGTGGCTAATTTATTGTTATTTTTATTTATTAGGACTTAAGCTTAAACTTTCATTACTGTACTTTTAGTTGGGTAAAACTAGAGGTCACAATAGTAATTCTGGTTTTGTCATTGGAATTTTAGTATGGAATATTGACTTATTATTATATAAACTTAAAAGTGCTATGCTCCACTGCAGTATGAACCTGTGAGCGGATGAAAGGGATCTGGGAAGCAGATATAAGGTGGATGTGGAGATGGTGGGAATGCATAATAATGGCCTTTTTTAAGAACTTTGGGGCAACAGTGTCTATTTTATTCTCTACAATATCACATATTGTTTCACATCACTGAAGTGTTGGTTTGGCAAAGACTGAAAAAGATGTAACATATGTTCACAATTTGCTTCTTGGCTGTTGTGACTAGAATCAGTGCGATACTGTGAGGTGTTGTACTTTGTTTCATATTAAATAATACTTACATGTCTCACTTCTAAAGCTTTTTAATATTGTTGATATTAAAAAAGAAGTCAGACAGTAACCTTCAAAAGATTAGCTCAGCTGGAAAATGAGCAGATAAAAATACGCACAGCAGAAATGTATGTGTTGTTCTTTTCGTTTTGATTTAGACCATATCTACGCCTTTTTGGTTGCAAGTTAAACAAAACAATTTTATATACCCTCTCTGATCCTAATTTTAAAACCAAGTCTGTGTGCCGTACAAACCAAGTAAGGTTTTGTACAAACTGGTGCTGCCATGGTGCATGTAGGTGCAGAGAATAAGCTAATGGACTTTTGCCTAATGTGATAAGAGCCATTATTGACATGCTGCCAAGAAGATGCAAGACCATTAGCTTAGATGTGGATGGTTCTCTCCCTTATCTGCCTCTGCAGCAATTCCTGAGCCATTCCTGCTTTCAGGCCTTCAGGGAGACCCACAAGAAACAAAGCAACTGTCAACAGCAGCATTATTTACTGTTGACATGCACATATAAACCAACATGCATTTAAGAGTGAATAGGAATATGCATGATGTGTAGGGGGCCAGGAGTTAAGTTCACATGCCCATTAAATAGTAACATTGGTATGTTACTAAGTATGACAGTCTGTTTGTTCTTGGAGTCTGGGTGGGCATGCGCTTGCACTGTGATGCTCATTTAAAATATACTATTTATATTATTTTATGCAATATTGCAGTATTTAATATAAATGATTTATTTGTGCAGTTCATATTTTGTATTTTAAATCCATGTGCCCTTGTACTCTTTGATCAAAAAACTCTTTTCTCTTACGAAATAACATCTCTTCTCTTGATGATGTATGTCTCATCGCAAGGGTTGGACTATATTGACTGTTATGGCCAAGTAGTTTTCAAAGTTTTCAGTTTTCAAAGGACGAAATCAAGTCCCATCTTAAATTTTTTTCTCATTCCAGAAGCTGTTTTACTTGGATATGCATTACCTTAAGGAAGAAATGACCTTTGCAACTTCCACAATCCGCATCCATCACAATGGAAACATTAGTTTGTTGCATGGACAAACATATTTATCAAAGACCGTTGTTGTGTTTTCAAACAAAATTGTTAAAAAATAGTTGAAATCTGTTACAACCCTTACATAAATAACCATGGTTTTACTACAGTAATCATAGTTTAGAGCAGATCGCTTGTGGTGAGAAAGCAATCTGAATAACAAAAAAAGCCACAATAAACTTGTGAAGCTGTTGTCTATTCATCCTGACAGATGACCTCTTTGAACCGAATCCCAGAATATAAACAGGTGCACACTGATTAATGAGAGGACAGTTTACTCACATGTGACTTGACTTGAAATACATTTTGGTCTGTTTTAAAATGTTGCCTTCTGAAAGCAAACTAAACCATGAAGAAATTGCAACATTGTAATGATTTTAGTCCCTGTTTTGTAACAAAGTAAATGGTCTATAGGTCAGAAAACACCCTAAAACACTGGCCTGGTGCCAGTGTTAAAAAAATCCTAAAACTGCTGTGCCATTTCGCTCTGTTAATGCACCGTGGACTTTGTAATTCATGTAGCTCAATAAGTAGAGCAGTGCATTATAGCAGCGCAACCATAATGGGTTAGATCCCATGAAACACATGTGCTGATAAATTGTATACCTTGAATGCACTGTAAATTGTGCATATGCAAAATGCAAAAATGTAAATGTATATTCTATAAATTAAAAATAAGAAATCACATTTTGAGGATGCTTAACTTTAAATCATAACTATGGGGTACCGTAAAAACTGTTTTAAGCTAGTAACAATAAAGGAAGGTGAAAAATACATTCTATAGGAATCAGTTTCTTTTTGAAATGCTAGGTTTGAAAAGCAAATAAATAGCATTACCTTTAAATAATAGATAAGTTTTGTAATCTGATCTGACAAATATACACTTGGGAATATGGGGTAAAACCGAACAATTGGCAGCATGTGTAGCCAGATGGTGGTCAGTGCCAAAACCAACAGTGCAACAGCTCTGATCTGGACACTGGCATGTTTGTGTGTAAATCATTTGTAGCACATGCTCAAAATCCTCCTTTCATATTTTATCTATTCATATTTCTACTTTGTTTTTCAAATTTCTTTTGTATCAAATAAAAAGATATACTGCTGTTCCAAAAATAAGCTGTTGATTTTGTCAAAAAGTCTCTGGGGATGTGTCAGGTGAGGTGTGAGGTGTGATCTGGCCCTTCCTGACTGAGCAGAAGGCTGTCAAAAAAAGGTGAGGGGCTATATTCTCCTTGGTAATCCTTTGGGTTTGGGTTTATAATCTCAGTGTTCTGTTTTGCATATTATATGCCAATATAATAAAAATACATATGTCAAAAGGCATAGTTTGACAATGTGTTTCAGGTTATACAACATTTTAACAAAAAAAATTCATACATTCCTGCTTCCGATCAATAAAGGGTGCTGGTTTCAAGTTATCCAGGGAAGAACACTATTTTCCCGTGAAATAATCATAAAATGGGAACTCAATGCTGTGTCATGGTCTGACACTGTTAAGGTAACAGAGACGGGCAACATTTTCTCTCATCTTTTCTCTCACATTCTCCTCCAAATCAGACGAGCACATGCTGCCCATGCGTAAATGTACAATATTTACATATATCCAATGTCACTATATGAAACTTATTATAAATTGGAACAATTCCCTATATTGATTTATAAATCTACCCTCTGTCGCTAGCACAAAAGGAAGTTCGATCTGAGTGCTGTGCTTCCCTCAAAGGCTGTGAAGAACACCTGACACTAGCAGCATTATACTGGGGGCCAACCCCATGTAGGGGGGTTCCTGTGCACGTCAACACCCTGTGCCAGACCCCCCTCAGAACCCCCAGCGGGCGTTTCTGCTTTTCCCGCCACCCCAGGTGTCTCGGTTCATCCATCCTGTGTACGTTAATGTCCGGATACCTCCTGTCAGTTCTCTGAGTCAGGAGACTGGACAGGTAGAGAGGATGATACGTCTCTCCGATTTATTGACAGCATAGAAACTTCTGCCCAGTTCCATCCCCATGGCTGTTGAGTACAGCAGACGGAGGGTACATAATTCAGTTTGCCCCCTGTCCTCCTTACTTCAGACTATAGTTCTATAGTACTAGAAGAGCACCACTTTTGGCCAAAGAGCTTAAACTCTATTGGTGAAAGGGCCTATAGAACGCATTCCCCCCTTACATGAGGGATCTTGGCCTTTACAGCCGATATTTTATAGTTTCCAGGAAGGCTTCTATATGGCCTAGCCTTTTTGCCAAGCACCTTCGCAAAGTGCATAGATGCAGCTCTGGCTCACTAGAGACTCCAGGGTGTCCGCATTCTAAATTACATAGACACCTGGCTAGTCATGGAACTAGCTACAAGGCATTGAGATGTCCTGTTAGCTCATGGGTGCTTAGGGACTCAACCTCAGGAAGAGCATGCTTTCTCCAATTTAGAGAACTACTTTTCTCAGGGTAATTTGGAACTTCACTTCACTGTCGGCACAATTGTCTCCTGCATGTGTGGAGTTTGGCTAGGCCAGCACCTAACAGATTTCCAGATTCAAAGGCTGTTAGGCCTCATGACAGCAGCAGTCAATGTGATTCTGCTGGGTCTACTGCATATTGGACTAAGACCATTTCAGTTCTAGCTAAGGAGAAATGTGTTTCATCCCAAGAACAACCCACTAAGGATGGTAAGGGTTACATGTTGAGGGCTTTGTACCCTTTCTATGCAGATCAGACTGCTCAGTCCATGGTCGGTGGGAGGGTCCTTATCTCTTCTGGCACATTAACTGCCTGGATATAAAACACGTTTTAGTCCATACAGACAACATCACAGTGGTCTCATACATTCATGTCCCTGTTCAGGCTGGTAAGGCAGAGACCAGGCTGGTCTCCATTAAAGATATATATATATCCCATATATATCCCATATATATATATATATATATATATATATATCCCAGGGCATGCAAATCTGGAAGCAGATATCCTGTTGAGGAGGGGGTGAGGACAAAGAATGGAGGCTCAATTTATAAGTGGTGGAGTCCTTTTGGCAGAGGTATGTCTGAGCAGAAGTGGATCTGGTCGCCTCCGAGAAGTTGATACACGGTCCTCTCTGGTTCAGCCTCACTCATTCAAAATTTCTGGCTGGGGCCAGATGCCATGGTACAGACATGGCCAAGGCTGCGTCTGTATGCCTTTCCCCTGATAGCCTTGTTCCTGGGAGCCTTAGCCAGGGTTTGCCAGGTAAAATTTTTTTTGTAACGCCATTCTGGCCAACCCAAATCTGGTTCTCAGCCCTAATATCTCTCCTGGACTGAGTCCCTTGGGAGCTCTCAGTCTGGAGAGATCTTCTGTCCCAGGCTCAGAGGTCTATCTTTCATTATATATTTTGAAGCCAGCTCTTAGATGCTGGTCTCTCAACTGAGGTTGTAGAGATTATTCTGAATTCCATAGCTTGGTTTACTGGAAGATTGTATTTCCTGAAGTTGCAGCTCTTTGAGCCATGGTGTGAGCAACACCTTTTTGACCTGGTTTACTGCCCTGTTGGTTCAGTGCTGGAGTTTCTCAAGGTTTATGTGGCCGCTGTGTCTGGTAGCCATGAATCTGTTGATGGGATACTCTACAGGGAAACATCCTATCATGTCTTGTTTGCTGTGTGGTACCAGACGGATAAGGCTTTTCTGTTGCATGCGGGTCCTCTCTTGGGAAGCTACTATAGTTTCAGGGGTTTATCTTCGGATCTATTATTCGAGCCCCTAGTGTCAGCCATACAGTTATGATTCTTAAGGTGGCTCTGCCATAAGCTCTTACATCACTCAAAATGGTAGGGAATTTACAGGCTCTTTCTGTAGAACCTGCCGGTTTGGATTTTGCTCTGGTTTTGTTAAAGCCATTTTGCACCCCATATCAGCCTATATCCCCAAGGTGCCTACTACTGCTGGTCACCTGGTGGTGCTTCAGGCCTTCTGTCCTCTGACTTTGATTTCCCAGAGCAGGAAAGGCTTAACTTATTGTGTCCAGTTATAGCTTTGAGGGGGGTATTTCCACCACTTAAGCCAGTGACGCAAGCCCTCCTATCTCTTTTGGTGTCCACAGCCGAGGTAATGCAGTCACAAAACACCGCTTATCTTACTGGAACACAGATGCTATTACCCTGGCTTATGAGGCTTGTGACCTAGTGTCACCCCTGGGCATCAGAGCCCATTTTACCAGGAGTATAGCATTATCTAAGGCTCTGTCTAGGGCGCATCTCTAGTAGTGTTTGTGCTGTGGCAGGCTGGTCCTCTCTGCACACATTTATTAGATTTTATAGTTTAGGGGTTGACAAGTCTATTTCTGCTCCTGATGTTTTTGGTGCTAAAGTTTCACAGCATCTGGGGCAGAAATTAACATTCCCCATAGTGTCAAGCCATGATGCAGCGTCAAGTTCCCTTGCATTGCTTTGACACACTTGCACAGCCTTCCTTCAGGCTTAAAATCTGATGACGTATTTTGTGAGTACCTTTTAAAGGCTTTGTGGCACACAATGCTACATCACTCAACTTTGACCTGCCTACAAATAGGCCTAATTTTTCATGTGTTCAGACTCAGGCGCCCCTGAAGTGCATTTCCCATAGCATCAAGCCATGACATAAGTTCAACCGGGTTACGTACCTAACCTGAGATGATTAAGTTGTACCTAGTAGTACAGCTGTGCCTGGTAGTCATGTTTGCATACTTTTACATTCCTGACCTCATATAATTAGACTTTTTTAGGCCATCCTGTTTGCTATCGCAAAACCCTGGCACTTTACATAAGTAAATTTACTTATTAGTGGTACTGTTATTACATACTTTGACAGTAAAATTTTCTATTTCTATCTTACAGATGAAATATGGTTATGTTACTTTTACAATGGCTTTTACTGCATTACTGACAGTGTGATTTTCAGTTGCGTGTCCCCACATCCCAGCACCAGCTTGCACTGCTCGGGTTAATATTCAATATTCTGATGGCAAATCTCTGATGCTAAAAATCTAATGCTAATTAAAAAGTTAAAACTGTTGTCACATTTCTTGTCTATTTCTGACAAATTCCTTAACTTAATTTTTCCTTGAGTTGATTTACTGGCAGGAAGGTCATCACAAAAACCTATATAACCACACACTGGATCACTCTCTATAATCATTTACAAAGCACTCAGCTACCACATATTCAGTTCCATTGTCCCAAGGGCTTCTGGGAGATGGAGTCACTTAAGCCCACAGCCCTGCCTTAAAATCAAAGTACAAAGTCATGCCAAAGTGTAGAAAGGAGAGTGCCCATATCTAGAGGGAGTTGACAAACTACATCCCTGTGTTGCCACAGAATTCAAAAGCTATTAAGCAGGAGTCATTCTCTTTCTACCCCACCACTCCCCTAATTTCCCTTTCAAGAATCCCTCTGGTCAAAGGCAGGTAGAAATGGATGTTTGCTGTACAACTCCCACAACATGTTTATATCAGCTGCTGCCTTTACTAACATCATGTACAACAAAAGGAGATTCTTATTCGCAGATGATTACAACAGAGAAGGAAAGTTCCAGAGTGCCATTACAACATCCTACACCCTCCATCTGCATACCTTAAAACCTTTAGGCAAGGAAAATAAAGAAGCATGTTATATCAGCACACATGCACTCTTTCTCCCTGTCTTTCTCTCACCATCATACACACACACACAGAGGATTAATATTTTTTAAATCATAAATTCAAAGGATACAGATGATCAACAAGGGCAGAATAGACATGCTGCAAGACTTAATATATCTTAGAGGAAGACATGAGAAGTATTTAAAAACATACATCACACAGCATCACAGAACTATGATTATATCTGGCTGTGACACAATTAAAAAGAATAACAATCAAGAGTTTTACTGTAGAGAATTGTTAGCCTCACACTCATTTGACAAGGATGTCATCCATATGGCTGGTAGAGAGAAAGACAGCAGGATCATCAGGATGTCAGGGCTGTTAACTGTCACCAGCTGGGTTGGAGACTGAATGCTCCTGCTTACAATAGTGGAGGTCTCTCTCACACATGTCTGTAAGGATCACAGTGCCTCTCTGTTTCTCGCCTCTAATTAGTTTAAAAAGCTCCTTGGGTCAATCAATGCAAGGTTAATTGGAGCCAGACGGAAACACCCTGTGAGGAGCAGTGTAGCACTGTCTCATCATAGACTGTCACCCAAAGGGAGTTCCCTTAAGCACTGCACATGCTCAAAAGCCCTTCCCTTATTTCTCATTACAAGATTAGAGAGAAATAGTCACTGCAACAGCACAGCTCTTTCTTTTATCTCCCATTCTTTATCATCCCTCTCTCATTTTTAGCCTCATCCTGTGATGTGTGCAAAATGTGAATGTGGTCACGTTTTCTTCAATGCAGAAAAGCTTCCAGGGAGTGATACAGTGGCAACAGAAAAAGAGTGTAATGACAATAGATTCAACACAAAATGATATACAAAATATTACAATTAATGTGTCTGATAGAAAATTTAACCAATATCAATTACTCTTAGTGGTGCCAGCAGTCTTTTTTAATATTTACATTATTAATGGGTTTATCAGCAATTATCAGCAAAAAGTATTGCTAGACCTGCTGGCTAGTGTTTAATAATTTTTATTTAAAGCATATGATACATGATGAAATTGATGAGCAATCTAGCAAAACGAACTAATAAGCATGATTATATATTGTAAAAATAACTTTTTATCAATGTTTTGATCAACACTTTAATAAAACAATTTATGTACATTTTGCTTAGAAGATGCCTTCATAAGTAGAATGTTTTGCTGTTACTGAGACTGGGAGTGATTTCTTTTAACTGGCATTTTAGGTTTTTAATAACATTGAATACTATCATGCTATAGTAAATATTAAACATAATTATATAAAATTTGTGGCCTGCATCATTAAACTGACGCCAAAAAATCGCATACAAATCATGCATCATGTGTTACTATGAATTAGCATGATGCTAGTATGATTTAGCATGATGTTATTGTGTTGGCATTAATTAACATGTACTTACATGATTTAGCATATAAATTTTTTTTATAAAATTACAAATATTTGCATGATTTAGCTAGCATATTTTATCATGATCTCTACAAAGGTCTCTACAAAGGTTTAATGCTAAAATATGGCTTATTAATTTAATTACAAGGTTGCTAGGGAAGTGGAAATCATTTATCATTTTATCATTTTAGGGAAGTGCATTTTGATTAGAACCATCAGTTTCTTACTAATAAATAACTATAAATCATTATAATCTATCACTATAATCAAAGTTACAAATTGAAGCTTTAACGTGCCAGAGGAGATATGGCCCTCCTGGTTGAGCCTGGCTTCTCCCAAGGTTTTCTTCTCCATCTATACATCATTCGAGTTTTGGTTCCTTCCCACTGTCGCCCTGTTGGCTTGCTTGCTGGGAGGGTTTTGTAAATTGTAAACTTCTGATATTTAATATATTTAATATATTATATATATATTTTATGTATGTACGTATTTTACTTCTGCATGTTGTGTGTAGTTCATGGTACTATTGCAAATCCCTTATACCACTGTCCCATAAGATGTTATCTTTTATATGCCATCTCCATGTAAGATGGAACGCATATCTAGCTTAATGATTTTGTGGTTTTATCGGTTCAGTCACCCTTTATTCATAAACCTACTATAAACCTAGTATGCCTAATTAGTCTTATACATCTCACACATATTATTTGTAATATTACCATTAACATGTCTGACATTTGTTCTGTGTTTTATTCTTATTCTTTTTATATGTAAAGCTGCTTTTAAGCAAAGTAACATTGTAAAAAGTGCTATATAAATAAAATAAAATTGAATTAAATTAAATATGTGCCAATGTAAGATCACAGCATACCCAAGACCACAGGTAATCAAAAACAGATGAACATTACACAAGCCCTGTGGCTTTGCCACACCTACAATAGTGTGGGAGGGGTCCTCTCCCTTGTTCTTTTACTTTTTGTGTGAACTTTCTCACCTTAGAAAGCAGTGTATAAACAGTTTTACCTGAATATAAAATACACTGGACAGCATGATTTCACCCTTTATCATAAGTGGGGTAAGTTGGGTACTTAAACTCCTAACAATTAAATTTATAAAATGATTTACGAATAAGGAGCACAGTATTTACCCTCTACAATGAAAAGCAGGTTGGTCTAGTGCACAGCAGGAGCTTAACCACAAAACACAAAATTGCTCTTTATTAGAGCACATACATGGGTATCAAAAGTAATAACTTTTACACATGATGGGTGTTATGAGTCATACATTTACATTTTTTATTTAGCAGACATATTTGTCCAAAGAAACCATTTAGCAGACACATTTGTCCAAAGCGTAGTCTAAAGCTATGTTTACACACTATGTTTACAAGTACAAGTCATACTAGAAAGCAAAGCAAATTCTGTAGCTGTAATTAATGTGTCAACACATAGTGATTTTAAGTAAGTTCAGTGTAAAAACTGAATGGAAACAAAGAAAGGATATATGCTTTTAAGTTAAAAGATATGGTACGCTAGGGTAAGAGAGATGCAGCTGTCAGTAGGATCACTCTTCAGAGCAGAGGAGGCCATGAAGTGACCTTAATAAACTCACTGCTCTTGCTATCAAGGAGGATCAATGACTGGTCCAGCAGGCACTTTTCAGACTTGGCTTACTAATGAAGTCCAGATTTAAAGCTTGACTGCATGACATTGCTAGGAACCAGTGTTTACTCAAACTGTAAGACACACACTCTGCACGAACATGTCTGGATATGGCCATGCACATAAACCCCCTTAAAGGTACAGTCTTAAGAACTTCTATTATATGTTGCCAAGAGATGTATTTGGACAAGTAAGAAATACAAGCAGATAACATTTTTCATGTCAGAGGAATAATGACTAAACCCATAATGAATGGTAACTATTTAACACTTAAGAGTAGGTCAAGTAGTGTCTATTTACTAAAACACAGTGCTGCACACCAGAATTATGGGTGAGAGCAGCTGAGCAATGTTATAAAGAAAAGTGTAAAATATATAATCCTGCTTTGATGGGTTGTGATGTATATTTAAATTCTGTATTAAAAGTGATGTGACATGTTAAAATGTGATTACCCATACTTGGAATTTGTCCTCTGCATTTAGCCCATTCAGGTAATGCCCACACACTGGAGTAGTTAATTGTAAACTGACACTGAAAACTGTGAGTTCTGAAAACACACACCCAGAGCAGTGGGCAGCACTGCAGGGCCCATGGAGCAATTGGGGGTAATGTTCCTTGCTCAGAGGCACCCCAGCAAACATTTGGCTACAGTCTGTCTTTCCAATAGGCCACAACTGCCCACTGTGATGGTTCAAAAAGTATATTTAATCATCAGACTGTTAACACAATAAGAGCTTTGCTTGTTAGCCATTTTGTTTTTCTTTTACACATTAAATCAAATGCAAGACTATGTTTACCTCCTTCTAATACTACTTTCTGCTACCACTTATGCATTTGACAGAGGCTTGTATCCAAATCATTACAGTTACATATTCAAAAACATCTCCTATCTATTTTTGGCACAGAAATCTGCTCTATTACATAACCTGGAACCATAGTCAACACCAATTAAAAAAGGCCACAATAACAAACAACAGAAATTAGTTCAGCTGTAATGAAAACAAACAGTTTTACCTAAACAGAAATTCAAAAAAGACATATAGAACGGTACTGCTCAGCATGTCCTTTGTTTACTGATGCACAAAGTGGCATTTTTTACAGTGTTTTAGAAAGTAGTTTAGAAAACAGTAAAGCAATGCCTTTGTGTTGGTAAAGATGTGATATAACAAAAGAAAAACAATTGTGATAACTCATGTATGAGTTCTGGTCCAACTGGCCACAAGTTTGGGTGGGCAGAGGGTTAAAGGGGAGATTGAGTGAAATCACCTTGATTCACTGCACCAAACCTTTGATGTGCCTGAAGCTGACTCAACTAGCCCAGAGCAAAGTGTATGCCTTAAAAACTTAAATCTAGCTTGACGTCCTAAAATCATAACCATATGCAAGAATTCCACCTTTAGAAAAAGTGTGGCTCTGCACAGCCCATGGACAAGGCATAAGCCAGTGATAACAAAGAGCAAAATAGATGATGGTGGGAGCCGTCTGACCTCAGGTATGGAGGTGACGGAGGTAAAGGGATAGGCCATGGCACGGAAAGGGGTGTCAGGAGGCATATTGTGCAAAAAAGGTTTCGTTAAGGATCGTTTCCAAAATTGCTGTACAAAGCTTGACTACCTAAAATGGAAATTTCTCAGGAGTGTTTAGAAGTAGGTTGAGCCAAAGGATAGCACAGAATGAGACTTGTTGAAAACCTATTTTAGCATTTATGTATTGTGTAATGTACTATTTTTATTTTAGATATAATGAATGACACCAAATGGAAAGTGAGTATCCTTATCAGTAAATAATAAAAAACTTGTCCATAAAACATGCGGCTGATAGTAAATGTTGGCTGTATATGGCATATATATGAATGTATATAAATTTATGTATCATTAAAGCTCAAAAAATTGGTGATAAAAGTTGATGCTACAGTGTAACTTGTATTTCACTTTCATTTACTTTGTGTAAGTGTGTGTGCTTGCTGGTACAGTAGTTTTTGACTTGTCTTCATATATCATGCAGAACAATGAAACAATTTTAGTCAAATTAGGTAAATATTTGTTAAATATATTTTTATAATTTATTGTAAATCCATTCAAACCAACAACCTGTAAATTCCACAAAATTCAATATTTTTTTAATCTTAAACGATTTGTAAACATTTGTTTTCAAAGTTTTTATATGTAAGCATCTAAAATGTAAATTGTTTGCTACTTTTTTGAATGTATGTAAATGATTAAGTTGTTTTTCCAATGTTAGTGCTTTGATGAAGCACACTGATGGTGCTGATGGGCTACTGTGTGATGTGTTTCTATCTGTATAACGATTGTCAGGCAGCTTGTGGTTGTAGTTTTTTCTTTTCTTAATCAAATCATGCCATTTGGCCAGAGGACATCCTTCATTAAATTTATCAGCAAGGGAGCATATTGTGCCCTGCTGAAGCACGATAGGTTGTACCCCCTACAAATTCCTTTGCACCATTTAAGATGGGCCAAGCATACTGCACCCAGATGTCAGGTTTATTTGAATAAAATAGACTCATTGTGTAGCCACCCTGGTCTGTCCCTGAGGTAAAAAAGGGGGAAGGCTGAGTAAATGAATGGTGGGGGGGGGGAACAGAGGGAATAGGGGAAAGGTAGTTAACTTAGCCTAGCATTTCCATTTTACTCTCTTGGAATCTATGTCAGATTCAAAGAAACTGCATCTCAGTTTCTGCATACAGCCCAAGGAAGTCAGCGGAAACTGAATGTTCTACACGGACAAGAACATTACTGAGAATGTCGCTCAGCCTGGGGCAAATCCACAAGTTGGCCTTCATGGCCACTTCCTTCTCTTTTCCTACTTCTCCTCCTCTTTTCCTACTTCTCCTCCTCACTGCCTCTTTTTAAAGGAACAAGAGACAGCCCAGACTGATTGGAATTCCATTTGTTGGGGAGCGGCCAAGTGACAGCAGAGAAATACAGGCATCTGGTGTCCATTTCTGTCAGGCTGGTGTTCCAGCTTACATGTTCCAGCTGGGAAAGGATGAGGAAGAGGAGAAAGTGCTGGCAAAGTCCTGGAAAGAGGGACTGTGCTGGCATTCAGAGTTTTTTTCTAAATGTGTACAAATCAATCCCTATGATATTAGGAAAAGTCTAGAAAAGTGGTTATGTTGTTGTGACCATTTAGCCTAAAAAAGCAGTGTTAGCCCACTCCCAACTCACATACACGCAAGTTCTCCTGTAAAGGGCTCAATAACATCACAGAGGTATTAGCAGTCAAGACACTGACAATAGATCAGAACAAAAGCAAAAGAACAAAGAAGCACACAAAGCCGGCAGGCAGAATTTCAGCAGTCAACACATGCTCAAACATACGCACATGTGTGAATGCTCTCCTACTCCCATATGAGTATACTCCAAACAATTCTCTATTGATCATCATATTCACTCTATGGATCACTCAGATTTTTATAACTGCATCATTTTTTAATAGCATTTTATGGTCATTGTTTATATTTTCTGAAAAAGCATCTAATATGGCACAAACTTTTGTCACTATGGGGTTATGATACCCACAAAATAGTTTTTCTAAAAAAACAAAATGCAGTTTGTAGCTTATTTGTTTAATAAAGATGTGTTTGTTTATATACTTATTTGTTTAACTTGCAGGTACAAGTATAATACGGAAAACACTGTATATTTTTGTATATCACTGTACTGTTTTATCAGTGTAGACTTAATCCCACTTTACATACTTTAAACGGCCATTAAATATGCTTTCATACCTTTGGGTATTCAGTAAAATCAGTGCATTGCTACTTATAACTCATCTTGAAACTTTTGTTTAAAAATAATATAGTGTTAAAAAAGATTTTTTTATTTTAATGTTTACTTATTGCCTTTAAATTTAATGAAAAAATTATAAAAATATAATAATATAATAATATTGTA
>JAZGTJ010006979.1:0-23794 GCA_036877575.1 Botia almorhae
CAACAGCAGCTTATTGTTCTACTCACTGTTTGGGGTTTCCTTCGCCTGACTGGGGATTTCCGTGTTTTCTGCCGACTCCTCATTCGCTGACGTACTTGTTTCACCGGCGTTCGTCTCTGATCTAGGAGGACTAAACAGGAAGTTGGAAGTTGAAAAACCATGTGATTGAGAACTGTGTTGCAGAACTGGGAGCCTCTTATGGAACTTTAAACAACGTTCGCATACCTTAACGTGGCCACTGTGCTGAGGTAGTGATGAATGTTGAGCATGGCAGCATCCAGCAGTGTGTGGATGTTGTGAAGGCACTGCAACCTGGCCTCCAACCCTCGCCTGCCCTCCTGCTCCAGTTCTCTGAGCTCTTCTTCTGACATGCTGGACAGAGTGGCTGGTGGAGGCGGCATGGATGACACTGAGAAACATTAATGACGGTAAAGGTCAGATTACTGGTTACCAACTCAGGCACCACCTTAACCATTAACACTAAACTTATTATGAAACAATGTTATTTTGCACTAAAGGGGTTGTAAGCGATTTCCACTTTGCCAGCTTTGGCGAGACTCGGCAACTACAATAAACTGCCCTCATATCTTCAACCACATGTTTGCTCCCCAAAACTGCCTGCCAAAGTCATTTCAGCTAGTCCGACGTCAGTAAACACCAACATATACGATGCGAAGAGTATTACTGGCTGAAAAGGGAAATGTCCCAATCAATTCTTTGCTGATTTTGGGGTTATCACAAATATTTGTCAGGGCATTTATTTCACTGATATCTGTCAGGTTGTGGGGACATTATATGCATAGTTTAATATGTGCATATAGCTTACACCATATTTAAAAGTTAAAATGTGAAAATAATGCATTTGGATCACTTTGACACATACTAAAGGGTGGAGGTGGAGGCATCGGCAGCCATGGAGCGGAGGGGAAAGGTGGTGGCATGGAAAAGGGAAATCCAGGCATGGATCCAGGAGCAGAAGAGGCACTGTCTGCTGTGGGCTGGGCAGAGCTGCTGGCTCCTGAATCTACATGACAGATGGTAAGAATTAGGAAACGTTGATCAAGAAGACAAATGGGAATTTCACCTTAACAAAATGACACACAATTGAAATGAAAGGCTCTCACCTGCTCCTTGTGCCTGTGTTCCACTCGCACCGGCCTGCGGAGCGTCAGGGGCTGCCTGGGCACCTGGAGGAGCTGGTGGAGGGGCACCAGGGAAGGGACCCCAAAAAGGGAACAACCCTGGGGGAAACTGAGGCATCATACCGGGGGCAACTGCATGGAACACATTTAATGTATTATGGTTAGTCTGCAGTTATAAAATAAGAGGTTTGAATGAATGATCGTGTCAAGCTCATCGTTTCATGTTTCTGAGGAGCGCTTACCATTAACAGGCGGAGGTACCGGGGCATTAGCAGGGGCAGCAGGGGCAGGTGGCTGGGCAGGAGCCGGGGCAGGAGTCTGATTTGGCTGGGAAGCTCGAAGAACATCCATACGACAGGTTGGACATGTCTGCTGTCTCTGGAACCATGAACGAAGGCAACTACAACGAGAGGAACCAAGGATCAAAAAACCAAAGATCTCCAAACAGAGACATGTCTTGACTGTATCGGTCATCTCTGGCCATGAACCTTGAGTGAAAGATGTGGTTGCAGGGGAGTTTCTTGGCTCCAGTAACCATCTCCTCTCGGCAGATGATGCACACGTTGTCAGTGGCCTGTAAATCTTCAGGTGTGGCATCTGGATATCTGTAGCAAAGCGGGACATAAATTAAAGAAATTAAAGTACAAAATAAACTACTAATAAACTTTCAGTTTCTGTTCGTGTGATCCGTTCGGAAGTGTACGAGCCAATAAATAGCCAAAACAATTACTCATGATTTCCTACCTGCTAGTAAGTTAAAGATTTACAGTAATATACATAAAGATAAACGGCTCCACAAAGCTAACAGATCCTAAACTAAACTCAAAGGGTCTTAATAATATTACTACTAATAAATAAAATGACTACTAATAATAAAGAATATAATATGTAATAATAAAACACCAAATAAAAAAATGGAAAAAAGTGTGATCTATAATCAAATACACATCATATTTCAGATGTATAATTTATATTTATACATAAGACGTATGTAATACAAACAATGCAATATTCCCAGTATTTTCTGAACTCACAGAGTATTCATATTACGGATGGCTCGACGAGACATGATGGCGTCCGTTACGGCCTTCTTGAATTGCCTAATAAACGGGAACAAACACTGGCATGTAAACACAAATCGGTGGGTGCTGACAGTCGCCGGCGCGCAGCTGAAACACATGATCACTCACCTCATGGCGAGATACATGGGTCGAATGGCGAACAGGGGAAAGGTGTGCACTTTTATCATGATGGTCATAAATGCCATATACAAAAGCACCTTGATGAAACCTGGAGAACAGATGTAACATCAGCGTGTGTGTGTGTGTGTAGGTTGGGCTGTTCTCAAGCATTATGTCATAGTATTGTTTTCTGGGATGTACCTGTAAAGAGCTCTGTGTACAGCATGTAGACGGCTTTATTGTCCCATGGGTTTTCACTCTGGAGATCGATTGTGTGCAAGGTGTATTTGATGAAGGTGGTGAGAACCATAGTCATCAGTATCGCGTACTGAAAAAAGCAGAGAAGGCTAGTACCCTATAACACAAGAGTACTGTAGTGTGCGACTACTGTAAGTCTAGTTCCCTTACTGTAATTCTAGATCACTACATTGCTGAAATGACAAGCAGCATATTTGATGAAAATCTGTGGTGCTCAAAACTAGCCCCTAATAAGGAAAGAACGCTCACCTCAAATCCAAAGACCAGCTGCACCGACGCTCCTCTGGTCATAATGCTGTGACACGCATGATTGACAAACAGAAAGTCTAACACTCCCAGCAACACCATTAGAGCTGCAACAGAGAACAGCAATACCCTCATAAGACCACAGCAGACCATATAAGGTAATCCAATACCGAAAGCCTTGCTTTTCAAGATGTTACAGTTAAAACATTTGCATGCCACATGAAACGTTTGTTTGAAAGACATTTCGTTTATGAAAGAGGAACTAAGAGAAGCCATCTTATTAGAAGAAAACCAACTACAGTGTACCTCAGCAATACTCGTAATTAAGCAGTAATTACTCACAAAGCACTCTGAAATGGAAGATCCAGGAGATATTTGGACTCCGTTCCATCTAAACAATAAGGGAAAAGAAATACAAATGAAACAGTTGAAAGTTTAAATATCCTTCAGTGGTTTTCTATTTAAATATGTAAATGTCCCATTTAAATGTTCACTCACAAAGTCCACCCTGTCCTCAGCCAGCCAATGGAAGCACTTGAGGAAGAGCAGCAAGGTGAACAAGGCCACAAAGCGCGGGGAGAAATCATCTCTGAACACAGTGAAGGCCAGACAGGTCTCTGTTACGGCGTACCAGGAGCGCTCAATCAGATGCTGACGGACACAAATCCGACAGTTAGAACGGACACAAGACACTGCGTGCAGAATTATTACCCTGGCACACTTCAGATACAAACACACCTCCATTTCAGCAGCTCTCAGTTGGCCAAAAAAGACCTTCCGCATTAATTTTCCCAGCAGGAATACCAACACGAAAGCCTGAATGTATAACACCTGCCGAGGAACAGAAGCCGAGTCAAATGACACTGTTCAAAGTGCCTGTCCCACCTATAAGACCTGTTACTACATAAACCAGTGATAACTTACTGCCATACTAGGGCTGCTTTTGGTGAGGTATACCACAGTCGGGTAGAACTGGTGCTTGAGGAAGTAGGCATGGGCGATCACCGCGCCGGTCAACGCCAAACTGGTGACTGTCACAAGAGCGGCTCGCACCATCTTGTACTGTGATGGAAACAAAACCAAACCATAACTATAAACCATAACCAAACCATAACTAACTGCATTCAAGAAGAGAGGGCAGGAGCTTGAGACTAAACCAATCCCATGTGGGTGAACAATAACATTTCACGACACCAAAAACACAATGTTGACAGACTAGTTTTACCCGTATTTTAACATTTCAGTTGGATGCTGAAAACTGTTATTTACACGCCTGGCATTTTCAGTTTTCTTTTACAGTAATTAATAACACAGGCTGCAGTGTGGTTGTGCGTAATAAAAGCAGGCCTAATTTAAATAATCCTGGAAGCAAAAACGATAAGATAAACCAGATATTTTAACCTCTAATTTGTTAGTACTTTGTTTCTACTTAAAAGCAGCACGTATTTGCTAAGCAATCCAACAGCGCTGGAAGGCTATGCAGAACACTGTAACGATTTTAATTCACCTACAACACAGACGACAAACACTAACCAAGACATGTTTCGACAACCACACCGTATGGTGACAAGCATTAAGTTGGGAGTGGACCGGCCGATTAAAACCAGTTACCATTGACAATTTTACGCAGCGTGTCTTACCCACTGCCGCAGAAATGCGCTATATTTGTTGTACAGTTACGGCCTCTGTTACGTCTGGCTACCGGTAACCGTGTCTCGTCTCTATTCTTCCATCTGTACGTATTTTTTTGTTGCTTCAAATCTTTCGCAGTCGTAGCCACTTGACGGCTACGTGTTTATCTTTCGCTTGCTCTCCAGTAAGGCCACCTCACTTCCGGTGAGCCTTCATTCCTACCAGTAGAGAGAAGACAGCACAGCGGACGACTGAGCCGATCGCTATGGTTACGCCTAGAGTTTCCCTTTCAAAATAAAAGCCCACGACACGACGTACGCTGAGATATGTGGGCGCAACCAGTGAATCTTCATTTATGATATTATTATATTTCATGCAATATGTTTAGGTATCACATTTAACCATGGTAACCATAGTTTCCGTCAAAATATTATAGTTACTACAATTATTGTTGTGGTAACTCGAATAAGCCAGCACTGACATAAAAATATTGTTAAAATATATATGAATGCATTCATAAATGCTGTAGAAGTGTTGCGTACTGTTAATTCGTTAGTTCGAGGTAGTTAACTAATGTTAACAAATGATCACCTTCGCTGTGGAAATATTTCTGGTCTCCAAATGTACTGGTGGGTTCTGGTCCTGCTTTGAATATGGATTAAAATATAAAACGTGCTGATTGCCATTTGAGTTCCTAGGAGACATTTATAGATACAACAAACTTGACTATAGATAGCACACTAATGGTCTCTTAACTCTGTGTGAATTGAGTTTTACGTGCTACCTAAAGTACTTTAATAGGGAAACGAGGACCATTACTCAACACTTAAAGCTTAACACCAAAGCACGTTCAAAATGTCACTTGGATCCGTCATGTCTGATTGCAAAGTTATGCCATCACTGTCCAGCAGGGGGAACCAAATGACAGCCAACACTGTCCAGATTAGTCTCTAAGATTCAACCCTAACAAATAAGTTTTTAAAACAGACAATTATTCAACACTAGCTGAAGCACAAATCCACAGTATGTGCAACTGTAGCTACATGGATGTGCTTTCTGTGTTCCATACTTATTAAACGGTGGATCTCTGTGTTTGCGTAAGACAGAAAAACAAACATGCAAGGACACATTGCACTAGTCAACACAGCTGTGCAATTTAACAGTAACACACGGACATGAATCATGCAAAGGCGATTTTCTGTTTAAACGGTTCTAAACCCTTATGACTCATGTGTACTCTGAAGAGGTAGCAGATTTAGTCCGTCACAGTGTAAAACGCTGCTAAGAAAAACATGTCAAATGACCATGTATTTATCAGATAAAAGAACTTTATTTAAAAGCAGTAACTTTGTGTTTTGCCTTGAGGCAACAGAAGCTATAAAAAGGAAACATTTGTAATGAGCTTCGAGTCTAACAGTAAACATACAAAGGGAAAAATGCCTTGCGTATAACTGGGATTAGACAACATAGCAATTAAAAAGATTCTCGCAGAACTAGGAAATTGCCATTTTCAACAGTGTGAAGAAGCAGAGATACATGATAGCATGTCAATTACATCTACTAGATTAGCTACAGTTAGAGAGAAAATCATACGAGCATCATTTTAAAACAAATTTATGCAAAAAAAACATGAAAACACGAAGGCAATCGCTAAAGCAGTAGTTAGTCCATTCTGTCACTGCCTAGAATTTTCCTTTGCTAGATGTGATTGTAAGCCCGGTTTAATCTTCTCGTTCCGACTGCATTAGGATTCAGAAACCCCGCTGCAGAGTGTAAATAGTTCAGCCCTTAAGACCTCCTTTTCTGTCAAAAGTGAAGAAAAATCAAGGAAAAAATATGCTCAAAAAAATCCTCCCAGCCCAGCGGGGGCCATCATTATGAGACAGAAGAGATGGGGTTCAGAGGAGAACCCATCTGTGTTAGAACTTTATCCAGCCATTGGAGGGGGCCATGAAGATGAACTTCTATCCAGCATGGGGTGCTTGTAACATCTTGTCGGTGATACTCGGCTCCCCAGCCCTATAAAAAAAACAATGTTACGAATTTATATCATTTTTTTTAATAAACAACTAAAAAAAACAAAAGATGGAGCTACTACATTTCTCGTCATGGTTTTCCTGCATCAAAGCAACCATCTTACCTTTACGAAGCTCATGCGAATGGTACACATCTTGGTGAGCTCATAGACGGCCTCAAAACCGTGGTTGACAGACTGAGCGAGCAACTGAGCAAACTCCTGGTTGTTGAAGATCTTCAGACTGCAGCCGCTGGGGATCTTGCAGACAGTTGTGGGGTGGAAACCATGGTGATAGTTGCAGTTGCGGCTCTGGACGAAAATGCTGGTGTCGCTCAGGCACTCTGCATACACCTCACCCCCGACGTAATACAGGTGCACACCTGAAAAATCAAACACAGGTGTTACAGTGACTCCTACTGTAAACCTACTTTACGGTAAAAAAAACCACTGAATGAGGAAGGAAGGTTTACACAAACCAGCTAAATAAACAGATGGCAGATCTCTACAAGATTGGAAAAAAAATAATCCCTTTACAGGCATGAGCTTGTGGCTTAATTTCCTGTGATCTAAATCAATGAGTGACTCACAATACAGCCAAACCAAAGGTACTCAATCCACCGCTAATGTAATCTAACACTTAAGCACTTTTAGCATTTGTTTCTCTTTTAGGTGTGGAGATTATATTACAGTTATCATCATTGTTTGTCATATCCTGCCAAGCATACACTAATAATAACACTATTGTCTGTGTTGTGGTTTTTCTCAACCAGGTCATCCATCATTATGACAGATGAAATTACGATTGAATAAAAAAAGAAACAAAGACAGAAGGAAGATAATGCCGCTTTTTAAACTTTGCTAAACCTCTTGTAAGTGATAATCACCTCCCACTGGGTTTCAAAAGCCCCACTGGGTTTCCAAGACAGAGATAAAGAACTGCATGCATACCTTTGCCAATATGGCGGCGAGTGTTTTCAATGGTGGAGTTGCGATTGACATTAGAGAGCAGGCCCAGGCAGAAACGGTTCTTGTTGTTGGATGGGTCAGTGAAGCCATCGACCAGCACGCTGGTGGAGGAAGCATGGTAAGCCTCTCCCACGCGATTATTCAGCTCATAGTACACAATAGAACACCAGTGACTGGGCTCCTCGTACTCCACTGGCTGAACATCTAAAGGATGAGGAGAAAAGCAAGACCTTGAGCTCCAGCCATCTTCCGGAGTTAAGATACAGGTACACTGTTCCCAGAACATGTTAAAGCTGTAATCTGTGACTAGCTATTGAGCAAGTACATACCAGATCAGTGATCAAATGCGTTTATAATAATGATTTATAATTTGAAAATTATAAATCCGAGTCTGATTTCCTGGGACATTTCAATTTGGCTTTAGCTGACTTCAAGAAAACTATATGGTGTAACCTGCAATTTTCTGTTTCAAACAGAGGTGGCGGTAGATTTGCGACAGATTGCAGCTTTAAGATGGGTTAGTTGTGTGGTGAAGCTTACTAAAGCCAATCGCCCTGCAATAAACACTTCAATGTCTGCTTGACATTGAGTGGACATTAAGAGTTTCTTACCACCTCTAGGCATGTTCTGAGGCACCATGCTGCTGCCAGTCTCCATGGACTGAGAGCCATCCTGTCCCATCTGCTCATCCGGAGGCATGTAAGCAGGAGGAGGGGTATCAGCTGGTCAAGAGACACCACAGGGAGAGAGAGGGAGAGAATGGTTAGGCGAGAAGGCCGGCGATTCCGATAATTCCCTCGAGTCCGGCATCAGATGAATCTTTACAGGAAGAGTCCAGTGTCTGATTTCGCAAATCCTTCACATCAAATATCCAAATATCCAATTCTAATGATATTCAAGACCGGCTAATTATCCCAGAAAACAACTATTTTCAAGACCATCTCTAACGGACATCACCCGAGTAAATATGATTTATGGGAGGGTTGGGCAACCTACTGAATATTAATGAATACAACCAATCAGAAAAAGGCTTGCTGTTTCCTAAAGCCAACCAGCTATATTCACAATTGAAATGTCATATATCCGAGCATCATTTACTGCTTTAATGTCATTTGTACTGCTTTAATGCTGGAAGACAAACGCAGAAGAGCCGCTGACACGGTCACGAATCAACCCATTTTTATGAATAAACAGCTTTAGTTCTAACCCACAGTGCTATCAAACATTAGCTTTCCTTCTGCCTGACTGAAGCCTGCCTACAACATCAGCAAATCTCTCCGACACAGCAGAACAGAGGGTGTGAGGGCCACTGCCAAGTGGTGGGCACCCAACATCAGCACATTCAGTGCACTGAAGTCATTGGGCTGTGGTGTGCTGCTTAGCTGGCATTTCCATTGTTTCATGACAACAATCTACACTGCACCATTCTCTATATCAGTTTTTTACACAACTGAGATCAAACCAATTCAAATGCAAACATTTAACTACAGTTCGGCACCAAAAATGACAAAAACCCAAACAGAAAGCGCATGCATGGACATTTGTATTAACGACAGATGCCTTTATGCACTTTATTCTTTATGTTGGTATTTTTTCCATTTGTAAGTATTGTTTGAGAAAATGTTGAAATAAAACATTAAAAGACTAATGGCAGAAGTTACTATTATTATTTATTGGTAGGTTAACTAAAGAATTAGTCGACTGATCGGAAGATTATTTTATCATTAATCTATTAACACATTAATCAATCAAAATAATAGTTTGTAATCGCCCTACTTAGCTGTGGGTATGAAGCACATGTACCTGGGAGCTGAAAGGGGCTGGATGGCCCAGAGCTTGCAGGAGAGTTGGGGTAGGTGCCGCTGCTGGCAGGAGATGAAGGGTAGGGTGAGTTTGGGGAGATGGGGAAGGAGCTTCCTCCACTGTGCTGCTGGAAGGACTCGGGGAAGGTGGCATTGAGGGGCATGTGAGGCTCATTGTGACTCAGGTTACGGAACTGCACCAGCAGGCTGTGTTGAGGGTTGAACTCGCTGTGTCGTGGCACCAAAACTGGAGGAAGTACTGAGAAAAAACAACCATATTTTAAACATGTAAACAGACTGTTCTGACACCGATTTACATATTTGTGAAAAATAAAGCAAAACAATCTGGTACCCTTGACAGACACACACTGATTGGCTGACTGTGGCTCTAAGATAACAGCTAAGGCAAAACAGATCAGTTTTCTAGCTTCAACAGAAATGTGTCGTCTCTCCTGAGTGACATGTGATATCTGCCCTTGAAAAGTTCAATACATCTTGTTGAAAAATACATCTCATCTCAATCAGATGCACATCTCATTGTAAGCAGAGGGCAACGGAGGCTACAGAGATCAGAAAATCTCTGGAGGCTGAAGATACATGATAGTCGATAAAGTCTATACCGCTGGAAACCAAAGGGAAAAAGCAAGCCAAATATCCTCAGAGGAGACGCATGTATATGCATGCTTGCCAATTCACTGCTTATTGTCTTTTCTGTCTGCCTTCACTGAATGTCAGGAAATAAAAATCACAATACCCGATTGGTCAAACAGGTTTTAATTATCATATCAATCCACACATCCAAGAAAAAAAAAACACTGAACTACTTTGACTCCTAAAACAATGTGCCTAAAAACATTGAATTTAAAATAAACCGTTAAGAACCCAATTGATCTATAACTGTTTTCAGACTTTAAAAAAATGTGAAACGGCTGTTTTTGCTGATGCAAGACTTTATTTGTTATGAATATGTTTGTATACAAACACAATTAGGCATTACTGCATTATATTACATTAACAACAACTAGATTCTGCCTTATGGCAGGAGCTCTCCAAAGCAGCAGAAGACATACATGTCAGTCAGGACTTACCTGGACTTTCGACGCGTTTGTAGTGATAAGGGTTGATGCACACTTCTTTCTGTTTGGAGCCGAACGGATACTCGCACACCTCCAGGGGCTTGAGCTCGTGATGGGACTGCAGGTCCGGCCAGCGCCACACACGGCAGTAGATGACGTGTGGCAGGCCCTTCCTGTGGGACACCTGCAGCCGACCGTCCAGCGAGCGGGGGATGGTTACGCATTTGCTGGGCTGCCCAGGACTGCTAAGGGCCTTCTCCAAATCCTCCATGGCACCTTTCTTCTTCTTCAGTTTCTTAACCAGGGCGTCCACGGCCTTCTCTGCCCATTTTTCCTCCTCGTCGCCCTGTTTCCAGCCCAGCAGGCGCTTCACGGCCGGGCTGGTGAAGGAGAACAGGCTGGACATGGAGGTCATCGTGCTGGGCTGCACCAGGAAGCAGGATCCGAAGCTCTCGCGTCCCGCAGCGTGCTAGGAAGACGATGTGCGTGTTTGTGTGTGGGGAGGGTGGGGCGGGAGAACGGACAAGCGTAGCCTTGCACAACCAAGGACAGGAAGTTGAGGCAGGACACAGCTGCTGGGGCTCAGGAAGGCCTGTAGTGAAGTCGGGGTGAGGGGAGGGGTGAAAGTGGGTCACGACTATGAGAATTAGTCTAAAGGGCAATTTAGGGAGTAAGGCAGTGTTAGGGAGTGAAAATACCAATTAGACAGCAATTAGATTTTGGAGACTAATCCATGCCAGATATAGCTGGTGGTGAGAGGCGTGGGCTTCAAGAAGGAACACCTGCAATAACAACAAAGACAAACGCAAATCAAATATGCAGACAGTTCACGATTCAGACCAATAATAGCAAACAAGAAACACATATGTAGTTAGATGAGAGAGATATACAACACATTTCCTTCATTTGCCACCCTGCTAAAGACTGAAAATGATCTACTGGAGTCAAAAGATGATTAAAATTTGTAAACGACTTGGTGACCAGATAAAACCAACGATACACACATTTTAATCATAACTAAACCTAAACATGACAACAAGCGACCCAAACGCCCTTCTGTGCTTTCCATGAGTTACAAAAAAACTGTTAAAATCAGTCTGTAATCTCAGCAAAATTAGCGCAACATGAATTCTGTAACGAGTGACAAAACACTGCAACCACAGCATCCATTATCTCACCACAATTACAGAGACCTTAAAAAAAAACAGAGGCCAAGTGTCTCACCCAGAGGATGTGTGCAAAAAAAGCAACCTCCCATTCACAGCTATAAAAACCACACGCTTGCACATCTGAGGTCTTGCAGATAGCTGTTAGGATGTACCCACCAGCCATGTGTTATGGTGAACTACAACAGAGTCATTGTGTTGGATCTGTAAGCAACCGCCTCCTGCTACCCCACCCAGGGAGCTCCCGGGGCGAGAGAGAGCAGAGCGGAGCACAGCTGTTCGAAATGTTGGACGTAACCAGGACAGAAAGGATATCGGACCTCTGAGAGCCACTTCCTGAAGCCACATCCCTTACCCTTGACCTCCTCAGCAGCCGAATATCAGACCTCAGGACTGATGTGTTGCTATACAAAGCACCCAACGCTACGATCATTGTAGAATGCTAGTTGTACAATCGGTACATTACTAGCCTCCGTACATAATGAGAATACTAGGTCAGTAATCAGAATAAGTGAATTCTGAATGGCTGAAAGGTGAGTTATAAGGCCCACGCGAAACTCTTGCTTATCAGTGGAAACAAGCCATCATCTCGTAATAAGCACACTCCGGGTTTAATGATAGCAATGCTTTAACAAAAGGAAGTACAGGACTCAAATCAGCAATATAGAAGCTCAATACACACTCAATACACACTTCCCTGTTTTCCACCTCCATCCTGCCTCTGCACTCAGCTGCTCCATTTGGAAAATGAGAAGCACAGAAAGCATTACTTTTATTGATTTTTTCGAGAAGTCACAGAAAGCCTCCCACTTTACTGTGTGCGGAGATTAGCAATCTTATTTCGTGGCTCGAAAGACATTTTTGCTTTTAAATAACAAAGACGCACTGTTCGACGCGAGGCTAATATGCCACATGATCGATGCGCTTTTTCCAAAATACAAATAACATTAAGATGTCACACCACTATGCGATTATCAGCAAATGTGGATCTTTATGCTACTTTTTATGTATTTTTATGCATTCCAGATCAATTATGCACAAGTGCTCTGAAATTGGGTTTGGAAATCATTACGGAGCTGCATTTGACACTAATAGAGCACCAGCCCAAAAAAAGAGGCGCTTGTTTCCTGCTGTATCAATTACTTTATTACGAAGACTGTCGTGTCGTCGCAATGCTTCCAGTGTTCTTGAACCCATGAATATCTTTGAAATTAAATTACAAGCGTAGCGTCCAGCCAGCCCGAAAGAACTATTCAACATGACAGTGAACGTTACGAAGATGGATGTAAGCAAACAAGAGAGCGACAGTCTTCATTTTATCAGCTCAAGCGGGTTCAAATGATGATTTACAAAACCACTGAGCAAAATCTCCAGACTGACCCGAAAATACAATTCTTAAATTCTAACAAACACTAAACAAGACAATGTGTCTTTCCAAAGTGGAGGAGGAGGGCTGTCACACCCATCTAAGACAAAGATACAGGCTCTCAGAGGGGGACCGTTTAATTGCTTGACACCATCCCTTCATCCCCGGAGCCTTACATCATAGACACAAATAAGGATAGCCCCTCTGTCTGCTAAACACAAACAATTACGTCGCCATTGTTCCTAGTGAGTTGAATACCAAAAAAGAACTCCGAAAGGCCAAACTGTATATGTCTTCGACGTATTACATATCCATTTTAATCAATATTTTTCAGGATCAGATCATAGCTCGAGATTGACAACAGATGTGTGCGCTCACATGAACATTTATGTGACAGATGTTGTATGTTGGCAGATACACAGAGACTCCCAATGGAAAAAAATCAGCTATTGCAAAAGAAAACAGAAACCGTTGCTGAAACATAACATTTCTTTATGCCATTTGAACCTAATGTAAAAATTTGCTGCCCCACCCGTTAAAAAAAAAACTTCCAAATGATTTAACATATCCAAATATACACTAAATGAACTTAAGAAACTGGCTCTGAATTAAGTCGATCAGTCATTTTTTGACTACAGAGTCACTAAATGAAACACAAGACATTTGTATTGGAACAAATGTTAAATTAATTAAAAATAAATGTAATTTATGCATGACTGTATTCAACATCAAAGTGAGCTATTGGTTGAAATAATGTGGAATTTTGGTTTACGGAATTTTGGAATTTAATGTTGCTGATAAACAACACAAAATACTATTACTAAAACAGTTATTTATGCATAATCAGTGAAACCAGCATTATTACACTTTAGCAAATCACAATGTATATACACTAAATGATACCTATGTGATACCGAGAAGGGCAAATAACATTGTGATGCTATTCTTCAAAGGTAATCCATCTCAGATAACACGTTACAAGCAGACAGTGTATCCAACCTCCCCTCTGCCAAGGTCAAAAAACAAGTTGATGATTTCCAACAGCACTTTCCAAAAAGCGCTGGCATTGCAACACTAAAACTAATTTAGTTTCAATTTAAAAGTGCAGCGTCTCCCTAAATCATCTACATGAAAACAGGAGAAACACTTAAAAAAAACAGAGATCAGGTCATAAGTCTTTAGTCATATATTCAGATAAACCCCCCAAAAACCATCTGATCTCCAACACAACATTTCCATCTTCACAACTGTTCCTCAAGCACGATCATCTGCAACTGTTTCGGATGATAACAGCTCGCCCACGAACTCGCCTCGAGAAGGTCACAATGAATATAGAGATGAATGATAAGAAGCTCGACACCCGCTGAAATCTTGGATGATAAACATCGAGGAGACGCTGGAACGTAAACTTTACGTTCAGATGCAAGATGACGGTAGTTAAACGATAAGCAATGATTTAAAGGCGCTATCTATTGGTTTAAATGACACTTTGTTTAATCAAAACTAAGTACTTTGGGCGTCGTGGTTCAGTTTAGAAGGTTCAAACTAAAGCAGCAGGTTTCGAGGCTATGATGCCCAAAAATGCCGTCTAGGTGGGCGACCCACTCGGTTTTGAGACGCAGCCAGTAAGACACGCCACGACACGCATCTATCCTAACAAAAATGTGAAGTCCCTTTCTTTAACCAGACACGAATTACAATTAAAACACACCGTGTTCATGTCATCCTCGTGATGTTTTGGGGTAAATGTATTCGTGAAGTCGTGTACAGTTCGCTTTATTAGCTCAACAATCGAGAGAACTGGAGCTTAGCTAGATTAGCCGCAACTTTGCGGGACTGACTTCAGAACGCGGACACTCACTTTAAAACCCACAATATGTTACTTTTGACTAAATTACCGTTTTGTATAATGGTCAAAATCCTTACGTTAGTGTTTCTGGTCACTTTCCTCCTCAAATCCTTTTTTCTCTGTTGTGTAAAACGTACGGCTAGCCGAGCTGCTACATAACGAGTTAGCAGTTTAGATTTCCAGTTTGTGGAAACAGTTCCTGCGAGTCGTTGATTTAACCCAAACAATTATTACCACCTAAAATAACTGTCTACAACCTACAGAAACGTTTATTTAAAATTTTTTAAAACTTTTAATACGTTTCGCTCATATTATCCCTCACCTCGTTTGTACAAAAGGGGGAAAAACAACAAGGAAACTTTTTCAATCACTTCTCCCCCCCCCTCGCGGAAAACCTCCATCCCAGAGTAAAGTTATAAACTGAGCGCATAATCGTTTACATCGGTTAGATGTATTATCATTAGATTGCATACCTTTCGTGAAATGCGGTGGCGTCTCTCGACCTTTGCTCTGTTTTACAGACACCGACATGAAGCGCAGTTTTTTCCTTTATTCCTGCCTCTCTTTCTCTCGTCGCTCACCCGTCCTGGCGTCAAACAGACTGGAGGCGAAGCACATTAGTGCATATTCATCCGCCCGTTTGACAACCCACCACTGTTGTTCCTGCGGCTCCACTCAAACGCAAGCCGCTCTGTGCTAATGCATTTAAGACGATCAACAGAAAAAAAACACAGTGATCAATGTACTGTAATACTGTATTGTGCGTTTTGTTGGCCTGGTTTCTCCACGGTGACTGTACGACCATACAGTTTAATGAAAGTAAATTGTCCGAGTTAGGCCTTCTGGTGGTGCAAGTCAATGTAAGTGATTACATTAACTCTGGTAAAATATGCATTGCATTGTTTTGCGGTATTAAAGGGTCGCAAATAAATAGTGGGTTTTGCCACTGCTGTTTTAGTGTTATGTTTAAAGGAGAAACCCTCGCAGCTCATCGAATGTGCTGGACACATGAACTTAATTGTAATGTTATTGGTTGCGTATCTAATTAAAATTCATTCATTCAAACTGTCTCTCAGTGCGTATGTAGCGGAACACACAAATATCCGACTGGTCCAGGTTTGTGTTTTCTGTTTGTATAATTGCACTTGGCAAAACAGGCCTATGTGTAATTCCATACTTTCTAAAAAGGTGTCACGTTTATTTGGTATCCTTTGTCTATTTATGTGATAATTATCTGAAAAACAAACGGCATAATTGGGTTACAGCGCGTAAACAGATTTGTCATAATGAGTGAAAACCAAACAACAGGCGGAAGGATACACTTGGTTACCGCGTTTTGCCTGGCCCGTCTTGAAGCTGCACTACGGTCAAGTGACGTCACGAGATTTGGCTCCACTCTGTCTGGCTTTTAAAACTTCACCAGTCGAGCAGCCAATAGAGAGCGAGTTACGCCGCTCTCGCTTTCTCGCGCATACACTCGAGGTCACGTTCAAATAAGTTACTTTGTTCATCCTGATTGGTTAGACAGAAATATTTAATGTTACAATAAAGCATAAAGTATTGTTTTATCAACTACTTTCTTATCATCACTTTAAGATTCTCTCTATGTTTAATTTGGGGAGAAGAGATAGATAGATAGATAGATAGATAGATAGATAGATAGATAGATAGATAGATAGATAGATAGATAGATAGAGAGATAGATAGATAGTCATTTCAAAAGTTATGTAGTAGTAGTTTAAGTACATTTGTTTTAGTATCTATCTGTTGCATTGTTAGCTTCTGTCTTCAACTCTCACATCATGAGATGTGATTTCATTAGCTCTTACAAAGTCCTTTTGATGGAACATCCAAAAATGATCACCAGGGGTCAGTCTTTCTCTTTAAAAATATCTGTCTGCGTGATGAAACGTCTACAAAAGCCTTTCAATTAAAGCCTGTGTTTTAAATAACAGATACAACACAAGATACAACACATCTTTTAATATTTGTAAGCAATCATTTTTGAGCAGTCTAAAAACACCTTAACTAACAGACACGAGTGCCACAGGCCAGTTAGTATTAACTAACCCATCAGTCTTGTTGAGTGTTGCAAGACGTTTTACTGCAATTTAATGTCATTAAGTTTAATTTCTGTTCCTGTTTTTTTTGCACGTGAATGGGCTAATATCTCCAGCAAGAGGTCCTCACACATTTTGTTCACACAGGATTCAGTCACAAGCAGTGGGGTTTATGGATACTGGAAACCTGGTTCCACAATCTGTTCTCACTGGGTGTCCTACATATGATATAAGGGAGCTATTGTAGGTCAAGCCCACACAAATAAAGGCCAAATAAGTGGGTAACATATGTAGAGCGAGGTCATGCATGTCAGCAAAGTCATCTACCCAAAGCTCAAAACATCTGTGTCTGTCTATTGGGACAGAAGAAGGGCTTATTATTTTCTGTTTCACAAATCGTTTTTTGCTCCTTTCTGACACTGCTTTTTTGAAATGACTGTAAAACGTACTGTTACTGTAAATCTGTCTTAAATTAAAACCTATTTCATCACTCTGGCTTTAGAGAACAGCTGCGTGCAATACGAAGATTTAATTTGAAACTTATGACAAGCATGAAATGACTGTCCTACATTCCAGTTATGTTCAAATGAAAGCTCTGCCTTCATTTAGCATTTTCCAAGCAATTTTCCAGCTAACAATTGTAGATTGTAAGAACATTTCCCTAATGTTTCCAATAAGTAACAAAAATGTTATGCATGTTATTTTGAAAATTCTAGCAACAGTCAAATCGTAGACATTTTTTACATTATTGCCTGGTTATAAGAACATCATTCAAACATTTTTTGAAATTCTGTAACAATTTTAAAACGTTCCACTAATTACTGCTTAAGAATAACATTTTTGATATATATGATATATGATGTTTAAAAAACAACCTACTATCAATACTGCAAGAATGTTTTTAGATAACTTTTAAAGAACTTTAGAGAACATTAGCCAGCGTTCTGAGAACGTTCCCTGTTAGCTGGGTTTTAAATTCCTAAACATCCATCATTTTCTTCTGTAAACATGCTAGTGTATTCTTTCTGTTGTATAATGCTTTGAAGAACAATGTTTGTTAGCAGGATAGCTGTGGGATTTTAAAATACAGAGAGCTAAAAACCACATTGTATTAGGGCGTTAATGGCCACATATGTTTAACATTAAAAGAGTGCTTTACACAAAAAAGATATCTTACAATAGCCATGCGTAGGTGCACTGAAGACACTTCTTTGAATAAGCTAAATGAATAAGCTTACACATTTTTATGGATTACACTCAAAAATAGAACTAAGCATTTTGGTAAAGCAACTTTTCTCCAAAGCAAACAGAATCACAAGGACATCACTGTTGATTTTTCCAGACTATTTACCAGAAATATATGTGGAGCTCAGAGTTCTGAAGACGTAGCAAAAATGGTTTAATACTAATGGAGGACATGAATCAGATCATTTATAAAGGCCTCAGACACACACTGTAATTATAAATTAAAAACAGTGTGGCTAAACATTATTTAGCAACAGTTTCAGAGAGCAGAAGATCCTCAATACCTTCCAGCACACTGACCTGTGGTTGCTACATAATGAATACTGTAATAACCAGACTAATACACTGAACACACTCAGAGTGTTTGGCAGTCTGTCAGCAGACTCCAGTAGCACTGAGCCTTATTCCCCTCTGCGTCACACAAGCGTCTGCCAGTGTCTCACTCCGGGAGTGAAATGCTATGAGAATGTTTCATTCAGTTCCCTGTTCAGGCTGTCATCTGAGAGAGGGCACATATGTACGCTGCTGAGCTTGATAAATCTCATCCCCAGGACTGCTTCAGGGTAAAGAAGCTTTGTTTGCCATCCTCAACTGTTTCCACCACATAACTGTGGTTTACAAGCTAACAATCCCAGCTAACAATTTTTGGTTGTAAGAATGTTTGAGTAACATTTCCATTAAGTAACAACAACACTACAATTGTAATGTTTAAGTTTTAAGGAACGAATGTAGTTTTCTAGATCTGTATTAATGTTATTGCTCGATTATAAGACTGTGAGGAATATTGTTTTTTGATATATAAAACATTAGAAAACATTCTAGTAATTTTACTGCAGGTACTTTTTGATAACTTTAAAAGAACTTTTAGAGAATGTTAGCCAACGTTCTGAGAACGTTCCCTGGAGTAAAGCAAAATGCCATTTTTCCATGTGATGTAGGGATGCTGGGAAATGATTTAGTCGAGCATAATGAACTAATGGGAACATTGGGACAACAATAGGAACACTTAAATTGGTATCGGAGTGAGACTTTTAATTGCCGCACACAATTATCACCACATTATAAAAATCCACCACATTGTAAAATGAGCTCAGTGAATAGACAAATTGGTTCGCAACACCAAAACAAGACCGAGCAAATTACATTCAAGGGCACTGATTAATTATCCTGTATGTAAACTGCAACTCTGTGCCTACAAAATGACCATTTTATTACAATGTGTACAGAAAGGGATCTTTGGCTTCTCACAATGAATCTTTGGTAAAGTACAGAACATCACCAATAACCTGCACAAGTTACATATCACCAGGATTTACATTACGGACTACAGGAATTGAAGACATAAACTTAATCTGCATTTTTATGTGCCCAAATAGCATTTGTTCCAGCTTAAACCATGCAAACATGCTACAGGAGTATCAAATACAACAATAAAAAAAACAAGTAATATAAAATGACAACAGAACGTTAACAGAAGCCATTAACATGAACCAACCATCTGATCCAAATAATTCCAAAACTGAAGTCGATTATTTAAAAGATATGAAGTGCCGTGGCACGCTGCTGTCATGAGTTTTATTAAAAACGTATGAGTTTTGGAATTATTATGAGTTGTATTAAACATTTAAAGACACGGCTGTCGATCCAAGGGTAATCTTGAAAAGCTGAACTTTACATCTTCGCATTTTGTTGACTGGATTCTTTTAGTCTTCGAATTATCTCTCCACTGGGCACAATTAGACTAAGAACCGTAGGCTGAGATCCTCTTAAAGTGGTGGAGATCGAAATGAACTGCAGTTTTACGCCACAGAGGCGCTTTTACTGGACGCGAGACAATTTTTTGCTGCTCTGACTTCTCAGGACCTTCTGGAAGAGATCTTCTGCAATGTGTCAAGAAATATACGTTTAGCTCCAAAACAATCAATTGTAAGCAATATTAATGTCATATAATGAGACTATATAGATGAAAAATATACCAGAAACGATTTATGCATTACATTCATGTGGAATAAAAGTAACTCGATCTGATTCTTTGTAAGACAGAGAACAATGCGTACCATTTTTTATGACCTCAGAGCCCGCCTGGAATTAGAAAAAATTAAAAATAAGTTACATGTTGTCTACTTATATTATACTTCCTTTGTCAGACAAAGAACGTTAAAAACTGTGCACGCACAAAATTGTAACAAAACGGAAACGCAAAGCAAACTCTTAATTTCAGCATAACTTTGACATCACTAACCTTAACTGCGGAGGTGTGTCTGATCACAGAACCGTCTGCCTGGTCACTTACAACTTTAGGAGCTAAAAGAGAATTTCACATCATGTTGTCATGAAGCTCTGAAATGAACTTTTGTTAGTACAAAAATGTTGAAGCAAACATGGTGGAGGGCTTACGCAGTGGCTTTACGATTGCGTCGACAGCATGTACGACCCCGTTGGTAGCCATCATGTCACCCTCCACCACAGGCACTCTGTTGACGTACACGGTGGAGTTACGCTGGAGGCGAAAATATTCAGAATTATAATTTCAGAATTATCAGATAAAATCAGTTTAAAGCAATAATTTCTGGGGTCTCTTTTTAAGCTGCAATCCATAGCATTTTAAGTTTTTGGTTAAAATCGAACAAAACGCAGTTACAGAGCAAGTACACGACAGATTAGTGTTCAACACTATGCAACAGTAAGTTTATAATAGCGATTTACAAATTGAGTCATCAGATCCAATTTCACAGGAAATTGTGTTTGTAAACAGAAAGAAGATCTGCTCCATATATCACATGTCTGTTGTAGATGGTGCAGCGTTTGTAGCTTGTTCTTTCGGCAATTGTTTAGAATTTAAACTCGTCACCCCAAATTAAAAAAAGTAGAGAAGCCAAAGTTATGGATTGCAGCTTCCTATATCTCTGTGTGAGGATTCTTTACGGTTGTTTGCGTTCTAACCGTTCCTAACTCCAGTTTATCTCCTGCAAGAGGCTTCAGTCTGGTGTGCGAGGTCACTGCACCGCTGACCAAAAACTCATCACCAATGTGGTATTTCAGAAGGTTGGCCAGCTCCTTGGGATCTCCTGTGGACGACATTGCAGACATACAACAGATGTACAGTAAGAATGTTCATGGATACCTTGTTACAATATTCCCATGGTGACAAATCCAGCCAGTTTGTGCCTAATCGTGCACTACACATCTGCTTTTCAAACACATATAGTTATACAAGAGCAGTTCTTAAAGGGCCAGTACTCATGAGTTTGTTGAGGTCAGCGGGGGGCAAGGCACTGAAGGCTACGTTGGTGGGGGCAAAGATGGTGTAGGTTCCTTTTTTGTTCAGCAGCTCTGTCAGGCCTGCTCTCTGAATGGCGCCAACCAAGGTGCTGTATGGATGAGAGTTCATTAATGCACATTATATGGGCAAAATCCTGAGGCTGGACTGCCAGCTCAGTTGGACTGCCAGCTCAAATTCCACCCAGACCATTATATATCCGATGAACACTTAGCCTCAAGTTAATACACACAAGTATGTGGTCATTAGAAAAAATCTTTAAGAGACACTAAGATCTTTTCAATGGTGGTGTGAAACAGCAGCTGCATTGTCACCCTCAGACAGTCGATAAAAACAATGACACCCTTTTTGGTGGGAATTTTTATAAAGCTTTTTGGATAAAGCAAACTCAGTGTTTTTTTGTACTGAAGATTATGCTCTCTCATTCCTTCTAGATTGGACTACACAGTCATAAGAACCTCTACCCAAATAACAGGGTAGGTTCTCCGAATGTTGGCTAACATACTCTAGAAGTTCTCTCAACGTAATCAAAAACATTCTTGTAGTAACGATAGTACAACATTTTTCTAAAGTTATACATCATATGTCAAAACTGTTATTCTTAACTAGTTCGTGGAACATTTAAAAAACTTTACAGAATAAAAAACATGCTTGCATAATTTTCTTCAGTCAAGCAGTGATGTCAATACAGTGCCTAAAAAACGTTTATAAACCTAAATTTGTTAACCGAGTGGGTCACATTATGACTTAAAATGACACTTAAAATTTTATTTGACTGAGTCTACTGTCATCTCACCTGAACCGATCATCTGCTTTCAAGACGTCCATAACGGTTCCCATGGGGGGCGTGAGGAGCTTATCAACAATGAACATAGTTCCATAGCGGCCATTTTTATCATGTGCGGCGATGCAGGCGTTCTCAACGCACAGGTTCTGCAAAGTCCAAGGGGTCAAGTTATTGTTGGAGCAGATCAGCACAGTTGTTAAACAACTTTCTTTTCTCTTCATGGTGCATGAAGAAGACTAAGCTAAAGGAGAACGCTAAGGGGATCCAAAGGAGAAGTTTCCGGTGGTCTGCGAATTTCATTACGAAGCAGAAACGTGAGAGCGCAGAAGGAACTATACCACCCTCACCGCCAGTTATAACACGGTTAGAAATGAAAATGTGACTCGTGTGTCTCTCTGATGGGTTCAGATGAGGACTGTAAAGTTTAATAGTGTTAATAGTCATTTGTTTCTCGTTTCATTGTTGTGAAAGTGACAGTTATGGCTCTACTGTTACAGGATTCTGTTCCGTTCAGACAGTAATATTTCCCTTAGCATTGACGGCTTGGATGTGCTGCTTTTGTTTAATAAATCCCACATGCGTTCTTCAACACTTACGTTCCTGTACACAAACACTCTGAGTTTCAGTCCACCGAGCGTCTCCAGCTCTTGCCCATGGTAAAGGCTTTTGGAGGAATGCTTCTCTTTAAGAATGTGGTTCCTTAGCAGTTTTTTCATGTCGGGTGTCATTGTCAAGCTCTTGCCTGCGCACAAATGATATACAGTATTTACACATATCACATTTATTCAATTGGCAGATGCTTTTATCCAAAGCAACTTTTGGTGTATTCAGTAAATTTATCAGAACTTGTGTTCCCTGAGAATCGAACCCACAACTTTTGCGCTGTTAATGCAATGCTCTACCAGATGAGCTACAGGATATATTAATAGTACGAAATGAGAGTTTTTTATGTTAGTACAAACACAGTTTAAAAAGGGTTATCTGACCTTTAAATGCGTCGTTCAGGGGGGCTAACAGGGTCACAGGCTCAGAGCCAACCAGGTGATCGGTAAGACCGGCGTCGGTAAACAGCTTTGCGGCTGTAGTGACAACAGACCCCTCTGCAAGTTCCAGGAGCGTCTTGGCTGAAAGGCAATGAAGCATTGACAAACATTTACTTAACTAAACCATTTACTTAACTTGGTTAATCATCTAGACCTGAAGGAGGAAGTAAAGAGTCTTCCATGGGTCACACCTGAGTCAGGAATTAGGAGTTCATTGATGTAATGAATGACTCCATTGGTTCCAAGTTTATCTTTTTCTGTGATGATGGCTTTGCCATTGAGGGTCATCTGTTCTCCGTCGCAGCCGACTTCCAGCACTGAGCCCTGTAGCGTCTCCAGAGGAGTTCCAGTCACAATGGACTCAGCGCAGTGCAGGTTCTTCAGAATGTGGTAATTCAGCAGATCTAAAGTGGACAGATGTGTTATAGTGTTATTTTATTCTAATATAATATAATATAATATAATATAATATAATATAATATAATATAATATAATATAATATAATATAATATAATATAATATAATATAATATAATATAATCAAAGATGACTGCTTCTCAAACAACTTTTTCTTTGGCTCACATCACAAATGACTCTCTTTTTATCCACCCACCCCCCCTCCAAAAATACCTTTAAGAGCAACCGGGTCTCCCAAAATTCTGGTCAGTGTTTCTGGAGG